>OZ023231.1:22016994-22208415 GCA_964006365.1 Trididemnum miniatum
TAGAAATATCATTGGTTTGCACATGCAATCGACTCATGGGAGAATGTTACACTAATCTTGATCTTCCTCAGAAAGCTCTGGATTGTTTCAAAAAAGAATTGCATCTAAGAAAGAAACAAACGTCTTCTGAACAGAGTAAAAATGATGACGAAATTTCAATTGTGTCTTTTTTGATCCATGCAACTGAACTAAAATTGAAAAGTGGTTAAACTGCTTTCTGAACTTATGCTGGTGCAACATAACCAAATGTAAACTGACACGTATAAATAAATCCAAGGCAGATCTAGGTGTTTCAAGTAGGACATTTTGCCCGAAGCATAAAGGTAGATTCCCATTGCCTACGGTCCTACTAGCAACCGCTAAGGACTGAAACACCGCAAAAGAGCGACGAAGTACGACAAAGGACTTCAAATTGATCCACTAAACACCGCAAAGAACGACGAAGGACTTGTAATCATATCATAGCAAAGAACGACAAAGGACTTTAAATTAGGGTTAGGTTAGGGTGAAATTAGGGTTAGGCTTAGGGTTATCTGGTTCTTTGTCGTACTTTGCGGTGTTTAGTCTAAGTCCTTTGTCGCTCTTTTGCGGTGTTTCAGTCCTTTGTGGTGTTTAATAGAACCATTGCCTATCATAGCCCAATTATATTTCACATCAGAATTCGAGTACGAAGAGAACAAAACAATGAAAACAGAGAGTAGCATTGAACCCCTGTCCATACGACAAGTTGTAGCCAGCTTACTACCCTCTACATCGTGCCGCAATTGATGCCAATTTTGGGTGCAATTTTTTTATCTACCGTATTTACTGTATTATTGTCTTAACTGAACCATATTTTTTCTTTACAAAGAACCGTTCCGAAATATGCGGCCTTTTGTCAGCGTGTTTATACTCAGGGTTCTGGCGGAGCGTGCGCTAGATTCCATTTTGTTCCTGTAAACATAGTTTTTTTGGATGCCGAAACTTGTTTTAGCGACTAGAAGGGATGATATGCCTTTGATTACTTATCGCTGAAGCGATATGAAACGCTGAAAAATAGCATTAACAATAACTTATGTCATAAAGTTCTTGTGTTCTGTTGCAAAAAAAAAATGATTGAATACTGTTTTCACTAACGCTGCAACTGGGTAGATTTTATTGTGTGAGGTTCTTGCGTCAGTGTTGCATGTATAGTATCCAAACGGCGTATACCACTGGTTGATTTTGCAGCAAGTATGTAAGCTACCCACATATTTTGTTGTGCGATGAAGTGACCTTTTTTATATAATTATTGCTAGCAAAATAATGAATATCTTTCAAAACTTTTAGCTAAACTGCAATCTTGCGAGATGAGTGATTTGCTGTTAAATCGCCGACAAATTGACGACGCAATAGTTCTCTCGCTTCCAATGGTCATTATGGTAAGGTTAATTAGCTTATTAAACTTCTTCAGAAGCAATCTTCCAAATCCAAATGCAAACAATATTGAAGCCAGTGTCGCAGCTTGACGACATGATTTGAAAAATCAGCAAAAAATATTTTAGAGTGTAAGAAAACAGTTCTCTTTATTGCGAGTAAATTGGCAGGATAGATCAGATATTAGACCGGGCGCCCAGAGGGTTTATTCAAGTGAACGACGGCAAAAGGTTTGACCACATCAAAACTTGCACTCTTGCGGGTAATTTTAAAATATTTATTGCTGCCGGGGTGAATCCGGAGATTTCACCCCTAAATTACCCATTTTAGTTAGTTAGTTAGTTGCATATTTATTCTCCTGTCACGAGAAAGCGATCAATGCGCTATACGAGCTCACTTGGGAGTTGCCAGCCATCTGTCTACCACACCAAGATGGGAAATCCCGCTAAGTGCCTTTCCCTACGGCACAACAAGTACACTTGCCGGCTTGTTCTCCACACTGTCCCTTTAATGCTGAGCGTCAAGCAGGGAAGCTGTGAATGCCAATTTTAAAGTCATTGGTTTGACCCGACTCGGAATCAAACCCGAGTCTACAGTTCAAGAGACAGACGCTTCATACCACTCGGCCATCTGTCTACCACACCAAAATGGGGGATTCCCGCTAAGTGCCTTTGCCAACGGCACAACAAGTAAACTTGCCGGCTTTAGGGGGGGGGGGGGGGGAGCAAAAATGACATTTATTCAAGTGAACGATGGCAAGGCTAAAAGTTGTGCCAAATCACGCGTATTAATGTACAGAACATCTAAATACCGATGACAGCAATTTTATTCAGGGTAATCTCCTTCAACTAAGGAATTTGGCGACAGTAGGAGAGCAAAAATAGGCTGATGCGTTTTTATGAACAATGACGGCAAGCTTACATAAATTGTAAAAATCACGCATTTAAATATCTGGCACTGAATATTTGAAATAGCAATTTTGCTTCCTTAGTTGTTCTCTCGCCAACAAAAAAAAATGTCAGTCGTTCTTTCAAAGCAATGTCTTTACACATTTCTAGATTAAGAGGTTTTCTCGTGCCAAATAATTGGCAAGACCCAATTAAAGCAGGACGATTTGGTTACTATTTTAAATCAGAGTGGAATGAGAACATGGAACAGTTAGAATAAGCTATATCATTAAAATTTTTATCCCTAAATTGTTTTTTATGTGCTTTGGTATACTCTTTTTCAGTAAACAATTATTGCTAGCACCGGGATCATTGATGAAACTAAGTTATTATTCTTTTACCGGAACGTTGCCGGAACCAATTAGATGGCCGAGTAGATAAAGTGTCTGTCTCTGGTGTGGTCGACTCGGGCTTGTTTCCGAGTCCAGTCAAACCGTTAATTCTATAACTGGTATTGACATCTTACCGGCTTGAGTAACAGTGTGAAAAACAAGTCGCCAATTTCGCTCTTCGTGGCGTCGGAAAAAGCACATAAAAACGGCAATTCCTACGCAAGTTTGTTACTCAGCGCCATGCACTTATCCACAGAGCTAGAGTCTCGGCCAAAATTTTCGAGATCAAGACGAGACTTTGACACCACGAGACTGAGACTTGGAGCAAAAAGTCAGGACGAGATCGAGACTGGAACGAAACGGGGTACGAGACTTTTGAAATCAGGGGTTCTCAAAAGGTCGTGAATTTTTTTTACCGTAAATGTATGACATTCCGACGAATTTCTTCATCCGGCAGGATGTGGAAAGTTATGACAGTTGTCTTATAGAAACGCAGAAAAAGCTGCTATTGTACCACAAGACGGAGAACGAAAAACGCGATATTTATATTTACTGATGGCATTGTTCGTTTTAAGGCAAAAAGAATTTGTCTATCTATAAGTAGAACAATAGGCTTTCAACTTAGGGTCTTTTGCCTTTTTTTTCTAGGGTCTTAAGAGCTTTCGATGTAGGCCTACGAAAAAAAACGGCCGGTTAGCTCAGTGATGAACACATCGCTATCGGTGCGGGAAATCTGGGGTTCGATTCCCGGGTCGGTCAACTCTTCACCGCTGCGATACTCTCCACCACTGCGAGGCTGTGTAGCCCAGGCGCTCAACCGCGGAGATATGCTTCGCCACTCGTTACACGCTTCGGCGTAATACTACGGGTATAATGAAAATTTGACTTTTTTGCTTACAAAAAAAAATATTCTTGTACAATCTATTTTTGAATACCAGTACTGCTAACTTTAAAATTTCGTTCTCAATATCATTAAATTTCCAAAGGGAGTCGTGTGACTATCATGCGTAGTAAAATGGATTCTTGTGTGAAAAAAGCTTAAAACCACTGTTTTGAAATAACCACTTAAACCAAATCAAGCACAATGAAAACCGCTTCTCATCTGAGAAAGCAATCTAACTTAGAGTCTGTTTATTTGCAAGACCGAAAACACAAATTAACAACAGAGAAGTCGAAGAAAAGGCAGCTGCTACAAAGGGATTTACTCTGACACAAGCTTAAAATAGAAAACGTCACAATAAAATCCCTGGTCACCGCCAGGCCTGCAACCAACCCTTTTCTCCCAAAAATATTTGTCTAAGCCAGAAAAAAGCCAGTTATTATTACGTGTGTACCAATATAGCCTATTTATTTGTGCCCCGGCATATGCATTTTTCGCCTATCTTAATCATTTGCTTGTAGTCGCAAGCCTGTTCGCTGCACATAACTCACGGATTTTAAGAGGATGCCGTCATTTCTAAAATGCATTGAAAATCCATGGTGAACGATGTTTACAAAAGATTTTCATTGCATTTCCGGATTGTCAGCATACTTAACGTATTGCAAGTCATGCTTGACCGATGAAGCCGAATAATAATGCCTCCTTGGCAAAACCTCTCTCAATTGGAGCAGATGATATAAGTTTTCATTCTACTGTAAGTAAGCCTTTAGCAAATGTTGGAAATACCAGGGGTAGTTGGTTTTTATTCATTTAAGTTACTTCATTCAATTTTGAAGCGAACTTTTAAAAATAGTCCCGAGATTTTAAGGTCGCGAGACGATACTGAGAATTCACACCTTCGAGACCATAACTTTAAAAAATCGTGTCTCGAGACACTACAGCTCTGCTTATCAGGGCCACTGGGGTGAGGTAATATTCATTTTTAGCTACCCTGGGCCTGGTGGTATGAGACATATGAGCTATATTTCATTTTGTTACAATCAAACTAATTTTTCAAGTCTATTTTATTCTTTTACTTACAATAGATAATGCTGATGCATTTTGCAGACACCTAATTAAGCCAGCGATATGTGAGTAAAAGCTTGCATAAACAAAACTATTTCGCTAATCGGGAAAGAATATCATTGGCACCGGGGCCTGCCCCTTTCTTTCACGACAACGTTATCCACGCATTCCTAGCGACCTGACGAAAACAGACCCTATTTCTGAAGTTTTGGGCCAATTTAAATATGCTCCCTCTAAAATTTTCCACTGGTTGCGTTCCTTCATGGAATGTTTTGTTTTTATTGTGCAATATCAAAACCTTCTCTACTACATCCAGTAAATGCTTGAAACACGTGAGTAATACATATTATTACACAGGCTTTGTACTATTGACCCCCTAATTGAAATGTTTCACTTTTAACGGTTTCAAGCTTACCTAGGAGTTGTCGATCATCTGTCTACCACTCTAAAATAGGGAATCCCGTTGCCGGTAAGTGCCTTTTCCGACGCCACAAAGAGCGAAATTGGCGACTTGTCTTTCACACTGCTTCTTGAATCCTGAAAGTCAAGCCGGTAAGATGTCAATACCAGTTATAGGATTATCGGTTTGACTGGACTCGGAAACAAGCCCGAGTCGACCACACCAGAGACAGACACTTTATCTACTCGGCCATCTAATTGGTTCCGGCAACGTTCCGGTAAAAGAATAATAACTTAGTTTCATCAATGCTCCCGCTGCTAAAAAGAATATCAATCAGAGCACGTAAAAAACAATTTAAAGATAAAATTTTTAATGATATACAATAGCTTATTCTAACTGAGGTACCCAACCCGAACAAGGCCCATCATTTCGATTATTTAAAATAATTCGAATAAAAATTCAAACAAGTTAAGATTTTTAGATTAGTTGCAGTTTTAGAGCATTTTGGCACAGCTTAAATCCAATTTTATTAGCGTAATGACCGTAGATTTGGAGTGTTAACCCAATTACAGAAAGGACTGCCGCGGGCCTTAAAAAGGCAACACGGTCCTAATATGGCCCACCCTATAAAACTCGATTTTTGAAGCCACAGAATAAAGAGAAGGACAGGTAGGACTAACAGACAAACGGTTGCTAACAAACAAACAAACAGGTAACAAACAAACAAACAGAGCTTTGAACTCGAACTTGAACTCGAAAGAACTCGATCATTTTGCCGAACTCGAACTTGAACTCGAAAAAACATTTTTTTTGAACTCGAACTTGAACTCGCATAAATCTGTTCGAGCTCATTAGAAAGATATTTAAATTGTTGAAAAGAAATGAAAGATCATTACGAAATATAGTTTGTTGTTGAAGCAGTCACAATCCGCGTAAATTGAAGTTGTGATTTTACCAAAAGAAAAGCTGCGTGACGTTTATTAGTTCATACCATTGCGACCTATAAAGTCCAGAGCTGCGAACTCGAACTTGAACTCGCTGAACTCGGTCATTTTTGCCGAACTCAAACATGAAAAATAAAGTTCTTAGAACTCGAGCTTGCAAATATCTCTTGAACTCGAACTTGAACTCGGTTAAAAATCGATCGAGTTCGCAGCTCTGCAAACAAACTGCAACATTAAAAAGTGCCGTATCAGTTGACATTTGTTTAAAATTGTGAGCGGATTGGCCAATTTAGAAGCAAACCCACTTCACAACCCTTAACATATTTCATTGTGCTATTTTACTAATAGCTTATTAATACATTATTACCTTAATTTAGTTTTTAGCTTGCAGTAAGTAAAGACATGTCAAATACCTTAATAAGACCCACACCTAATGATAAAGGGCCTTGTTAGGGCAGTGACCTTACCTAAGCAACTGAAACAAAATGCGCCGACGAAATACAAGCAAGAACAGCTAAACTTTCAGTGGACACAGGAAGTTGAAGTTGAAGCTATGTCGTAAAACTCCATCAACCTTTCCAGCAGCTGTTACTTACCAGTTATCCAGAGTGATCTCACGCTTAATGAAAACTTTCAACTGCAAAATTGGAGATCCGCAACTAAGACCCCGCTGCATCGTAACTAAGCAACTTAAAGCGAGTCAAACTACATACGACTTGCACGTGATTATGCTAGTCGACGAAATAATAGAATTTGTTCCGCACTGATTGCTACGATTTTTGAAATAATTACGATGGGCCTTATTAGGGCACGGGCCTTATTTGGGCTGGGGACCTTGTTCCACGTTCTCATTCCACTCTGATTTAAAATAGTAACCAAATCGTCCTGCTTTAATTGGGTCTTGCTAATTATTTGGCACGAGAAAACCTCTTCATCTACAGAGATGTAAAGACATTGCTTTGGAAGAACGACTGACATTTTTTTTTTGTTACCGAGAGAATAACTATAAGGAAGCAAAATTGCTATTTCAAATATTCAGTGCCGTATATTTAAATGTGTGATTTTTACAATTTATGTAAGCTTGCCATCATTGTTCATAAAAACGCGTCAGCCTATTTTTGCTCCCCTACGGTCGCCAAATTCCTTAGTTCAAGGAGATAACCCTGAATAAAATTGCTGTCATCGGCATTTAGATGTTCTGTACATTAATACGCGTGATTTGGCACAACTTTTAGCCTTGCCATCGCTCACTTGAAGAATATCACGTGACGTCGTGACGTCATGGGAGCACAAAATCGTTGCTGTCGGGTGGTTATCGCCGGATAAAATTGCTGTCATCGATATTTCGATGTTCAGTCCATTAATACGCGTGATTTGGTACAACTTTTAGCCTTGCCATCGTTCACTTGAATAAATGTCATTTTTGACCTCCTTGAAATGGGTAATTTAGGGGTGAAATCCCCGGATTCACCCTGGCAGCAATAAATATTTTAAAATTACCCGCAAGAGTGCAAGTTTTAATGTGGTCAAACTTTTTGCCGTCGTTCACTTGAATAAACCCTCTGGGCGTCCGGTCCAATATCCCACTCAAGGCCAGATTTACCAATAGGCTAGGCAGGCTGAAGCCTAGGGCCTCGGAGAAATAAGGGGTCTCGTCACGAACAACGAAGACCTTTTCTCTGGATATCGAGCATGAACACCTTTAGGCGTATTTTGTTAGAGGTAAGTCCGATCATTCATCACTAGTGGGAAACGTGAAATCTAGCCTAAATAGCCTAGCACCTCTCATCGTCTAAATTTGGCCCTGATCCCACTGTGTACGCACTGTGGTTATTACTAGGGCGACTTTTTTATGAACAATAAATCAAAAAATTTGACTTTATTTTTTGGAACAAATGTCTTTACTGTTAGAACAGTAAGTTTATACTGTTTTTTGTAATTAACAACTCATATGTAAGTTTAAACATGTATTTTGAACACGAACATACTCAGAAGATCCAAGAATTCACTTGAAAATCAGTAAAAAAATTCAAATGGGCATCTTACAACAAGTAAGATATTCAACTGTTGAATACAATTTTATAATAGAATGCGACGTGTGCATCAATAAAATTTCGGTTTTCATAAATCATGGATTTTAACATCGAAAATGACCATTCTACAGATGCTGATGTAGGCTGGTCTACTCATCTCCACAATAGTTTTTGCATTATTTTTTTCTAAACTAATATAAATAATAACAAAATCGCTTAAAATGCTTCGTGAAAGTCGGATGAAAACTTGAAAATTCTCATTGTCCCTCTCAACATAAAATTATCCAGTTTAAAGTCTGTCTACGGTGGTACTGGGGTTTAATAATTTGTATTTCATAACAAAAATCAATGGTCATATTTTATGACCTAAAAAAGAAAATATGACTTTTCATGACTTTATAACTCCTTAAATAGACCTTGTATCAACGTAGTTTTTTCGCGATTATCGGTTTCACAAGTTTTTGCGCTACCAAAAAAAAAATATGACTGTAGCCTAATGACTTATATGCCTCCTAGTTATGACCCAGAAATTAATTTTAAGTAGTTATGAGTATCATTTTAATATCTTTGGTATGACGTTACGAACCTTCTTTTAAACTGCACCAGGGCCAACGCCAAGTTGGGGCCAAGGGAGGCCTGGCTTCCCCAATTAACAAGCTTACTGTTTTGAAGACAGCGGCTTCTGTGCTTAATTTCAAATTTTGGCCCCCCCTTGATAAACGCTTGGCCCCCTCCGTAGACTGCTCTATCGCCGGCTCTGAACTGCACTTATTTTAACCCTTTACTACAAAACTGAAAAAGCACGTGGATGAGTGATGCAAAATCAAAACTTGATTGAGGTCATTATAGGCCAATACCCGCTGTATTACGCCAAAGCGTAGAGTAAGTGACTGCGCGCGCCATCTCAGCTTGGCGCCCGGGCATCAAAGCTCCGAAGAAACGTCGCATCAGCAATGGCGAGACGTTGGCGACATTGTGTTCGATTTAACCGATCCTGGAAATTGATCCCACGATATCCCGCTTTAATCACCACACCAACCGTACGATCACGTAACTCCTGATAAAAAAATGTTTCGTCCTTGTTGTTCTTCTCTCAATCGGTAACATCGATTGACGACATGCTATTACGCGATTTTTATCGATCAGCTTTGTAATTCCAAACAAAAGCTAAATACAATGCTAGTTTCTTCTGTGAGTGCTTTAGTGGTGACCCGTCGATGGTAAAAGCGAAGAAAATAATCAAAAGTTTGAAACATTTTTTAAGAGGTTGTGTTCTTGCAGTTGTTAATTTATTGCAAAATAAGTTTGCAAATTGTGATACGACATTTCACTTTCACGAACTTTCACAAGTTTATACGAACAACTACAGTGGAGCGAAGTTAAACTTGGTTGGATTTTTTATAATGGACCTGCAGCAGGGTTTAGCAAGTTGAGCGAAGTATAGCCAAACTGCACCACATTGTAATGTAACAAACAACACTCAATGCAGATCAACTCTTTTACCTAAAGCCCACTTCAACAAATCAAAATACTTCAGAAGACAGTCAGAGAAACAAGGAGTAATCCACGTCACAAAATAGTGAGCTAAAACGCAATTGTTAGTCGAGATGTCATAAAAGAACGCATGAAATCTAGCTGAGCGATACAGTCAAAAAAAAGAAGATTTTCAGCGATGGATGTTGACGAAGTGGTCAGTGCATCTCAGAAGAAGCTGTCGTAACTTCGATACTTACCAAGGTCCTTTTTTCATGATGCAAGTAGCCTACTTCACTAAATTGAAAAGGGGATGTTGAAGGTTTTAATAAGCTAGCTTGGAAATGAAATTCTAGCCTAGGTTCGATACTTACCAAGGTCCTTTTTTCATGATGCAAGTAGCCTACTTCACTAAATTGAAAAGGGGATGTTGAAGGTTTTAATAAGCTAGCTTGGAAATGAAATTCTAGCGTAGGTTCGGTACTTACCAAGGTCCTTTTTTCATGATGCAAGTAGCCTACTTCACTAAATTGAAAAGGGGATGTTGAAGGTTTTAATAAGCTAGCTTGGAAATGAAATTCTAGCGTAGGTTCGGTACTTACCAAGTTCCTTTTCCAATGATGCAAGTACTACACTAAATTAAAAAGGGAATGTTGAAGGCCTGAATAAGCTGGCTTGGAGCTGAAATTCTAGAGTAGTTAATTTCATATATGCCTCACTAAACTGAAGCTGTTAATGTCCTAAAAAAAATACAGCTATTGATAAACACTAGACGTTTTCGCCATTAAAATGTTCATTATATAGGGAAATAGAAACAAATAACTTATTGTTGTTTTTATCAACCCCCTGGAAGGTGGTTTTACAGAATAGTTACTTCACTTATTTTAATAAAGATTTTTTTTGCAAAAATATTGGATGGATTTTGACCATGCTAGTATAGTTATGATGTTATTTGTACCAATCTTGCTTGTGTTTCTGACCATTAACTTAAGTTTTCAATCATGTTTCAATTATAAAAAAATTTCCACCAATGCAACAAAGTTTTAGTCGATAAATTAAAGCACAGATTGTAAAATTTTGCCAAACGCAAAACGGGTCAGAAGGCTTGTATTTTGATCTACGGAGGATGCAAATGGAAAATCCGAACACGAGTTTATTTTGTTATGAAAGCAGAAAAAAGAAAACTTTCTCCAAAATGATAAAATATGTTTTTCATACTTCAGAAATTTACTTTGACAAATTATGCTTTCATATAGCAACTCTGCAATGTGTGCTAGCTGATGCATCAAAAGTTTGCAACGTAATAGTAATTAAGGGCGAAATTAGAAAAGTGTTTGGGGTGGTGGGGGGGAGGTGTCGAAAAAATGCTTATAGCGCAGTTTTATGTGTTTCGAAAATTATAATTACCGAAGTACCAAGGCATTAATATGTATTACTAAAAATTTAAGGGAAGGTTTATGCTTCTTTGCTTCCGTAGGTGCGCCAATGTAGAAATTCTATTCCAAGTAGATGAGGTAGACGACGTAAGCCACCATCGCCAACATTGTTCTTTTTGCAACAGCATTCCCTGGCAATTAACTTTAAGTGTGAGGGTGAATTAACAATTAGCAATATCAAGAAGTTGGTGCTAAATATTGTATCCATTTTTAATATTCCTCACGGAATCTTTACATTTTTTGCTATTTGCGATTATTATATCACGACTTTTGCGTCGCTTTTTCCATGGAGTATTAACTTAATAGGGCATCAGATGCAGTGATGATGTGGTTTTTGAAAGTACATTACTACATCTGAATTAGTAATTAATTATTGTCAATTTCTGCACTCGTAAATGGAATCGTGGCGATGTTACTTAAAACCGTTTAGCAGCATTTTTTCTGTGTCTTCTCCACACCCCATGCTTGCAAAATATTTCGATTCTTCTTAAGTTAGATCTGCGTGACCTATGCGGCTCTGATGATGACCCAGCAACCCGTCAAAGACCTTGTATTTGTTCGTGGCTTGCTCGTATTTCCAGTTTCAAATTCTCGTTTTTTGAGGTTACAACCTGCTTATGTAAGTTTCGAGTGATCCACAATTTTGGTTACATCCTTGTTACGTAATCGTGATTTGAATGGTCACTGTTCATTTATAACGTTACTTGTATAACATATTTTATTTGGAACGTTGCGAACTGATGGTGATCACGATAATGTAGCCCAAAATGTCAAATATTGGAGGCATTTCTTAATACAAATCACCCACTTGTCCACTGGGTTGCCCAGTGATCATGCCATTGAAATTAAGCGAAGCCCACACTGAACATTTCTGGGGTATAAACTTGATTAAATGCAACGTAGGCCTATAATAGTTTTATATCGTTTGCAAACAAAGAAATTCTTTGTTAATGTAGTCCGAAATGTCAAATACTGGAGGCATTTTTAATAAAAATCACCCACTGATGCAATGGGCTACGTCGATGGACTACCCAGTGATTATGACATTGAAAATAGTGTTGCTTATACTGAACATTTTTGGGGGTATAAACTTGAGTAAATGTAACGGAAAATAGTTATATATCGTTTGCAAACAAACAAATGCTTGGTTACTTGGAAAAAACACCATTACTTTTTTCAATCTTTTACTTCAGATGTTTTAAGAGAAATTTTTGAGGCCCGATCGTTTGGTCTAAATTTGATGTTGGTTTTATAAAAATTAGTCGAAATATAGGCCTACCTTTCGGATATTCTTTAAAAATCAGCCCTGATCTGGTGTAAATAAAACTTAATAACTGTTAAAATGTAGTTTAGGTACCCAATATTACTTGTAAACGAGAAACAGTTAAAGATGGTGCTTTTTAGATGGTTTTGTCGTGATGTTTTTGCTATTTTAAATAGCAGAAAATCGCAGAAAAATAAATCCTTTGCTGTTAACGAATATAATCTTTGTTTGAAGATTGCTCAGCGGTAATGGTGGTTCTAATTATCTGCAGCATTACTATTGGTTCTTGTGAAAGTAAATCACAAAGTAGCTCTGTATTCATGGATGACACGAGGCTGCAAACACGACCTAACACCAACCCATATGAAGTAAAATTTTAGGAACCAAAATTTCACTGGAGCCTTGCTTCCTAGATTAGGACAAGTAGAAATTTAAGCCTATGTAACTTGAGCCTATATAACTTACTTGATTTCAGAAAAAATCAATTTATTTTCGTCCTTTTGTAACGGAAAGTAACGAGTAGCTGCAGGCCTGCAGCACGCAAGACCGATTCACATTTGTCTAGCAGTCGCGATTTACTTAAAACTGTTCTGAATTACGTTTGTCTAATTTGTTTGTGGAGAATCCCCCGATCAGGCTTAATGATTGTTACGTGTGTGGCCAAAGAGGGGAAGAAAAGAGGAACTTGAGTGGGAGCTGAAGCGATAACTTGGAAATTATGGCCGTAGTAAAAATGACACTTCATGCTCTTAGCCAAGCTTCTAAAACGTTATTCAAATCAAAGAGCTAGAAGTCCTAAGTGAGTGTTAAGTAAATCATTAAATACTATAACTCCGCTATGCGGCGTCCTGTAGACATAAAAGTAGCATATTGTGCGTAGTATTTCGCGAACAGAAGTTTGGCCATGTCCAGATGTTTTTGCAGCTCGCCAAATTTTTACTCGGATTAGTCAATTGCCTCACGCATTGCATTGCTGCAAGTGTGTAATACAGCAATAGTGTGGTAAAAGTATAATAGTAATGGTAAAAGTATAATAACAACTAACGTATATTAAGCTTATCAGCCATGTACTTTTCTTTTGTAATCGTATTTAGTTGCATATTTATCCTTCTATCACGAGAAAGCATCAATGCGCTATACGAGCTCGCTTGGGAGTTGCCAGCCATCTGTCTACCACACCAAGATGGGGGAATCCCGCTAAGTGTACTTTCCCAACGGCACAACAAGTAAACTTGCCGGCTTGTTCTCCACACTGTCCCTTTAATGCTGAGCGGCAAGCAGGGAAGCTGTGAATACCAATTTTAAAGTCATTGGTTTGACCCGACTCAGAACCAAACCCAAGTCCACAGCTCTCGAGGCGGACGCTCTTACTACTCGACCATCTGAGCTATTAATCGATTTCGGAAAAATGCCATCCTCTGTGATTTAATTAAATATACAGTAGAATCAATAAACATTGCACTTACAGTATTTCCTACTTTTCTAGATCAAGGGCTTTTCTACAGGGTGTGCACTTTGCAGTACACTTAAGGGTGTACCAAAATTTTTTAAGGTGTATCACTGTAAGAAGGTGTACTGGGTGTACAGCGTACCATGAAACAGTATAGTGCAATTAGGCGTCACTGCACCAAACACAAATAGACAGAAATATGATTCTGACTTGTTGTGTTAGAAGCAGTGGTGAAAGTAAGCCGGAACGGTCCTGTGCGCCGTTCCGGTAAAAGATTGGCTGCCGGAACGCCGTACCGGTAAAGATTTTAAATCTAAATCCAGCTTACAGCACATTCCACAAGTCAAATCATCAAAAAAAAAAAAGAAATTTCAAGGATGGGCTCACTTTTATTTAATAAATTTATTTTTGTATGGAATTGATTTGAAAACTTTTCATTAAAATCAAAATTCTTGAATGCGAACAGCCTTTTGTTGAAAGTGCCCGTAAGCTAAATAACGGGGTATGTTTAAGGGTCTCGTCTGCAACCCAAAAAAATCCCAAGTTTTGCAGGACCCGCCTACACTAGGCATTTTCTTATGCAAAAGTTTGGCCGCATTCACGTGGAAATTGGTGTTTTTATGAGAGGATTTAGGCCTATTTGGATTAAGGCAGCAGAGATGGAAAAATTTACTCAGTCAGTAGGCCTGCCACCAGGGGCGTAGCCAGCGGAATATTCAGGGGGGGGCAAATTATAATAGGCTAAAAACTTCAGAAACATGGTCTGTTCAGGCCAAGGCGTTAGGCTCACGCTATCTTCCCATATTTCGATTTTTGCCTCAAGTTATTCGTATTTATTTTGTTTAGGGACAGAGGCGTCGTGCAGACAAAAAATTTGTAGTGGCCCATGTAACAACTTAAACAGATACTGATCACAAGTTTACAAACTTTGTAAAAGCCGCATATAGCATTGAGTACCGGGAACATCACGAAAACAGAAAGTTGGGAGAAGATACCAAAATATGTCTTGATGCCCCAATTTTTGGATAACAAATCAAAATTTATTTTCGTACCTTAAACCACTCCTTAATTATGGACTTTACACGCAATCAGTGTGGCCCCACGATTTAACAAAGGGGGAGAACATTGCTGGGAGTTTGGGGCCGAAGCCCTAGCCGCTATAGGCAAGGGGGGTCTGGGGGCGGAGCCCCCAGCCGCCAACGGATTTTTACGGTTTTCACATAAAAAACACTCGTTTCAGCACACTCTTTTATCGAAAGAGGATATACCGGTGTCCTGCAGTAAGTGCAGTCACTATTGTAGTGTCAGACAATACAAAAATGTTTTAGTAGTCCATGTCTAAAAGCAGAAGCTGGGCTAAAATAAATGAAAGGAGGCTGCAATCATTATTAGCTTAGACGCATTTGATGGGATCACGTGTATAGGTGTGTTCTATAGACTATAATCTTTAACAACGCATGTAAAATGTTTCCTAAATTCTAACTACAGATCAAGAAACAAACTTTACTCTTGAGTCGAAGTGATTGATTGAAGCAACAGTTAAAAAACAAAAATTGGAATTTGTAGTATAAGAAAGAGGAGGGTATGGGGTTAAGGCGCGTTTACCGATACGCGGCACGCGATGACGCGAGTAACATTATAATGTAAGTAACTGTAGAAGGATTTCGCAGGTTTTCGCGAGATCGGTGAACAGTAAAATAAAACAAGGTTCGAAAAATTTTTGTCGCGTGCCGTGTATCGCGTTGCCGCGTGTCGCGTATCGGTGAACGCACCTTTAGTTTGAAGGATAAAAACGAAATGGCTCTGGCTAAATTTTTTATATTTCAATTTTCAACTTTTTAAATTGTAAAAAGCGACACATCTCAGAAAATTTGGGGAAGCGCGGGACCGCTTTCCCCTATGGCGCGACGTCACTGTTTACCGATGAATATGGAGGTAATTATTTATTGCAGACCTAGGCAGGCAATCCTTGTTCGCTAATATCTACCCTAATACTAATCAAACTGCCTTCCGTACGGCATTATATAAGAATATCCAACGATTTTGTCTCCGTATGGCATGCACGAACAAGACACACGTAGAGCAACAAACACAACGAAAAAGTCCCTATTCTTCTTAAAATAATTTTTAATTGAACAATCTTTTCTTTTGCTGCCATATTCGATTGCCTTTTTTCGATGCAGTTTTGCTTTTTCTCTGTACTTACTTTTCTCTGTAAATATTTGATCCCATTGCGCTGGTATGATGCAATAATGCTTAACAAGCGCTTTTTGTTGAGAAGTAATGTCGAAATTCAAATGACGCAAAAATTAGTCGCAAATGAAAAAATGGTAAAGATGAGGGAGCTTTTGAAACTAAGTTTACGGTATTTCATAAGAATGTTTTAATTGCACTTCAGATTAAGCTTCGTCAAAAAAGGGGGGCCAGTGCCCCGGTGCCCCTCCCCCTGGCTACGCCACTGCCTACCACTATGAGCCTTTATGGAATTTTTTTAAATAATTGAGTGTTTGATTTGCATTATGTGGTTATGTTCTTGATTGAAAATGTGCCGCTGCGTTTGTGGTTATAATCTTAGAATAATGAGTCAAAAGTAGATTTTGGGAATATTTTGTACTTACTCCCCCCCCCCGCTCAAATATCTTTTTCAAATTTGGTGTCAAAAATAGTTTTATGGCAAACCATTTACTCTCCAAAATGCAGGCAACAGTACTACAGGGCATTGTTTCGAGTCTCAGATTAGCAATTCATTCTAATCCAGAGACGAATTGGTTATTTGCGTTTTAACCATGCTCGGATTATCTGATATTTCATAGTTCGTTAAAATTTAAAGTTTTGGGTATGATCAAGGTGTTTAGGATTCTATGGCTGGATAAGTGGATACCTAAGACTCATTTGCCTCTTTTTATCAGCAACTACGAATTTTTTTTTTACTTTCACTACACTGTTCTGGGCTTTTAGCGCAGTACCGGTAAGAAATATTTTCTACTTTCACCACTGGTTAGAAGACATTGCCATTGGATTGTGCCGTGAAAATAAACACTTTTTTACAGAACGTCCCTTTAAGTCTTTTCTTTTAGGGGACCTGGAAATGCCAAACAGAAAGTTGGTAACCCCAATTGAAGACCAAGGAGTACAAGCTTTTTAGTAGAAATTGAAAATGTGTACGATTACAAAAAAAGTTGACAACCCCTGGTTTCGACCCGCTTATCGTTGGGCAGCTGCTGAGGTAGCACCTCGATTTGGTATTTCCAAGCATCTGCGACCAGGAGTAGACGCTTTACGACAGACTTACCCTGTACACATGCCAAGACTAAGAGGTTCAAAAGTCCACCGGTTGTATGCATAATAATCAAGTTTTTGATTTCATAATTGAAAAAGGGATAATGATATCAAAAATAATTGTAAAGCAGACAGCCCATGGGATTTTGGGCCGCTTAAACTGGGCATGTGGACAGGGTAACTGGTTCTGTCTAAAATTTCAAATTAATAGAATCATTGAAGTAAAAGTTTTAAACGCAGAATTGACGAACAAATTTCATTCGCCATTGGTTGATTTCTTCTCTTCTTGGGAATAGTGAACATTAGCATTAGTAGGCTGTAATTTCCCTTTATAAGTTAAAACTCTATAAATTTTGACTTATGCTGTGACAGCCAGGGTGGTGGGATCTACCAAACTTCTTAACGATTTCAACCTTTTTGCTAGTACTCATAGTCAAAGGTCAGGCCCACAGTATCGTCCAATCACTGTCATCTTGAATTTATTAGGAAACTCACGTTTTCAAATGCAGAAAAGTTGCTCGATCATACTATCATAGAAATACGTTACATTACTAACTGCATGAAACTACTTTAAAGTGTAAATTATTTACTCCAGAAAATAATCTTCAAAATATATTGAAGAGCCATGGTTTCCTATTTACGTGTGTTCATTGCAATTCGTGTAATGAGCCAGTGAGCCAATGTCTTATAGACAATGAATTCGTTTTAACAAAATATGAGTTTTAAGTTTTCCTTTAATGCTGATGATAGAACTGCGGTGATTAACGTCATTTGTTGCCACTACGTATGAATGGATATTATTTGATTGTGTGTGTTAATTTAGTCTGCTTTTTATTCGATTTGGGTGATTTTTACCTTGTCCTCAGCATGTCCAACTTCAGTGGGCTTTGAACCCGCGGTTCTTGGATCTAGTTTCTGCATCGTAATCAATTTTTTGATGTAATAATCACTTGCGTTATGACATCAAAAGATTCAATATGATGCGGAAACTAGACCAAAGAACCGGGGACCAGAAGCCTCGAAAATTGGACGCTACCGAGCACATTCAAGGCCAAAAATATAGGATTCGAATCGCTGAATTTTTGATGATCGCATGCAGCCATACTTTTATAATATTGTTCAGTTTTGGTTAAAGTAGAGACGAAAAATGTTCGAGATCTAGTTTGCTGTATAATTTTTTTCAAATCTGTTAGAGCGTCACGGTTTTGATCCGAGTTTTAGCTAATGAAAAACCAGCAACGACTGAAGAGTTTACACGAGTGCCACTCCAGATTTTTCTCTAGTTGAAAATGATTATCTCTGTCTGAATAACTAAGTGTTACGAAATTGTTTGAGGTATTGGGGGTAGGTTACTACCACAACAGTACACTGTAGTGTTAAACAACTTGAGATTTGAAAGAGGAAGTACACTTATTTGGGTGTTCATCTGTTCATTTTCTATTTCTGATAATATTCTGTTTTGAGTTGATATTTTAGTAAATGGGCATGAAGCAAACCTAAGGTTTCATTATCAGGCATTTGTCTTTGGGCCGAATTGGGTTTCAACTTTTGGTCTCGTTTATAATTCTGGCTTGGACTCAATTGCTTTAAAATTTTTATACTTGTGCAGTATTAGCTTAGATCTTTTTCGATTATGCCCAAACTCCATCAGTGGCTGATGAAGCATTTGTTGTCAGATTGTAATTAGATTTAGTCTGAGGTAAACTTCATCAGTTTATGATCTTAATTTGTAAATTATCATGGGATAAACCATTCTGAAGACTGAGATAAGTGGCTACTTCACATTTCTTCGGATTCTCGTGACACACACGCAAAAGTTTTTTGTGATCATTAGGGCGATTTTTTTGTAACCTAAAAAACTTAAAAATGTAACTTTATTTTTGTAAAAAAGTAACCAAAAAGTAACTTTATTAAACGAATAAAAGTAAAACGAAAATAGTTGCAGCCAAACATGAAAAAACGTGAAGAAGGCCCAGTTCTACCTCGTGCTTAAGTTATAGTGAACACCATGTAGTGTTTTACATTTTGTGGTAGAAAGTTTCTGTCCTTTGCAAGTAATTTGTTAAGCATAGAAAAACTTCTTTTCACAGAAGCAGTTGTTGGCTGGCACCAAAGAGGCACCTTTGTGTTTGTAGATTGTAAATTTATCTTTCTTGCATCAATCCAAGACAAAAAACTAGAAAAATTATGCAAAAAAGCACGAAAACCAAAATGTAACCTAAAAGACAAAAAGTAACTTTTTGTAACCTTATAACTTTTTAAATACTGACTCTATAGCTGTGAAATTTTGGTTAAACGCTTTTTACGTTAATTGGAGCTAGCAAAAAAAAGTAACTTTTGTAACCAAAAATCGCCCTAGTGATCATTATAAATTACATTTGATTTTGATGGCGATTTTGTCTACATAGAAATTTTACGGTTCATGATTTAAAAACCCAATTTTTTGTCTGAAGTTGTAATATTTTAGTTGCTTCCGTTTTACGAGATTATTAACAAGCATTTATAACGCTGCCCACTGTGACTTAAATCTAAACTATTCATAACATTCTAATCAACCAAAGTGAGCACGCACGGTCACGAATGTTTTAAAGATCTTATTTAACCGACTGGTTAGCTTAGTTGTTAAGCCCACGCTCTCGGTGCGGGAGGTCTGGGGTTTGATTCCCTAGCCGGTGCAACCGGCGCAGTGTCGCCAACGGCTTGTCACCGCTACGATATTTCTTCGGAACTGTATTGCTCAGGCGCTCTGCCGCGGAGATGGGTCTCGCCAATCGTTACACGCTTCGGCGTAATACCGCGAGTATAAAGTCTATTTGATTTTTTTTTTAAAGTAGAATACTTTTGTTTTACTAAATGATGCTTCATGATTCATTTAATTTTCTTTGTTATCTTGCTACTTGGTGAACATTAAGTCCATTTGTGAAGAAATATCACCAATTTTCGGAGCATAGAATATAATACCCGAAAATGATTGAATCGACTCTGCAATAAAGAACATAAATAAATAACTGAACTAACGAAACTACGCTGCCACACAATAACTAATAAAGCAGGTTACTCTTAACCGCTGAGCTCAACTGAGCACGCAGTGCGATAACAGAATAATTATAACGGTAGGACAACGATAGTGATGTCATAAGTACGACACAAAGATGGTACAAACTCTAGGCATAATCCTACAATTTGTTGATAACGAAACAAATTTTGTATCAACATTAAACTTTTTTTGACCTCAAACTTCGGTTAAATTTCCATCAACCTGATTTTTTGTGTTCAAGCATTTATGAAATTGTGTTTGGTTTTGTTCAACTTTAAGACTCGTTAAAGCAAAAAGTAGCGGTTTTTCACAAATGTGCTGAAACTTGCATTGCTTTTTCAGTCTATGCTTTACCACAATTACAATGGTCGAAAAACAGATTCATCCATTGAAGCAAAGCTTGATCAGCCAGTTTTGCGCCAAACCTACAAACTGTTTTTAAACAAACAAAATTAAAAATATTTTTCCAGTTAGGTAAATGTAAACGTTGTATTTTTTTTGTTTTGCTTTCACATTGTAAGTGAGTGAGCTTAAAAATTTCTCGTCCACGCTATAAACTTTGAGCTGTCATTAGAAATGTGACAGAAGTGATAGAAGTAGCAATGTATGTACATAACTTTATATAATAAATTAATGTGTTAATACTTTGGTTGTATTGAACTATTGATGCAGAACAAAATAAGCTGAAAATTGAATGTTGATGACTCATTTTGTATTTCAATCCGAGAGTATCGCAAGAGGTTGAAAATAAGCAAAAGTAAGTAGAATTGAGCGTGGTAATGCTTGATAAACTGGTTCGTTTTCTTTTTGATTGATCTTTAATAAAGAAAGCACAAATGAAAAATGACTCTAAATAATCGAGATGAAATTTCGCAAAACGTCAAAGTTGGTGCAAAATGAACGCCTGCAAAAATTGAGCATTTCAGCGTTTTTAGTGATTTTAATAGTAGTTGAAGTGTCTTTTATTTCCGCACCGTTAACGCAATAACGAATACGGCTAGATGAAGGAAATATAGCGCGGTACAGTATAAGAAAAGAGAAGCGGCAACAAGAAGATTTACGTTACGGCTTGCGGGTAGGAGAAAATGGGTTTAAAAAAACAAGAGTGGACATAGCTGCGACTCCCAGATATGTTGCGAGAATTTTATATTTATTTTTCTCTTTTCTCTTCAGAGCTGACAGCATAATGAGTTATCAAGCGCTTCCAATAATCATTATATCTGGTGGAGGGATTGCTCTCTGTATTCTTCTCGTATTGGTCAGTCTGGTTGTGTATTGTGAATTTGCTGAGCTCTCGTGCGCCGACAAGCGGAAGAAACAAGTAAAGTTTTTGAAAACAATGGAGTTCCTTTAATATTGTTTGCTGGCCTAGCATAACCGTCATTAATTAATATGAAAATTTCACTGATATAAATAGAGTCGATTGTAGTAAATAAAGTCACGCTATGTATATTACTCCACGCTATTGTCGTCATTACAAATATATGACGTCACAATGCGTGAGGCTCGCAAGTAAGCGTTGATAATTACTCGGAAACTTAACAATGAAAAAAAAAAAAACTGTCGTTCGCACGCGATGGAAGTTAAACAGGCCGCTTCCGAGAACACTCAATTGCTCTGTTAAGTATGAGTCAATGAATCCACTTGACAAGTCACCTCTATGAGGCCGTACTAACCTGCTAGGCCGTTTGATGCCACGTCCCTCTCATGAACCTTGTAGGTGGAAGGTGCTGACACGGAGTTCGCTGTGTGCTTAACTTCCGGTCGTTTCTTATTGTTTTTGAATTACAATGATGAAACGCCTAAAAATATTAAGCTGCAATTAATTACCCGAAAAAAACAATGAAACTTATATAATTAGTACGTTAGTTTAAAATATGCTGACGGATTGTTAAGCTGAAGCAACTTAAACAGATTAAATAAAGCAGGTAATTAGGTTATTTATTTTACCATTTACGTTGTAGTCGATTAATCCTCCACTAAGAAAGAAATATGAAGTAGTTTTGCACCCTTAGCAATAAACGTCATTTTGCAGTATATTTATTGCGATAGGCTATTTTTATTAATAGTTGGTAAATTTATTGCTTAAAATTTACTCTTTAGCAAGCGAAAAACTCCAAGTCATGTTGTTTGTGCACCCCAACCCCAAACACTTTCACCAGTTTGATATTTTTTCGTGATTTCTATTCACTAAGTTTCGTTCAACCATACATAGCGTAATATCTAGTGAATGGGCTGGAGAGCATGTAGGGTTGTGCCATGCTTCCCCCCCCCCCCCCTTTAACTTTGCTTTGCAGTAAAAAAGATCAAATGTTGCTGAGTGAGTGAAATATACCAGACTTTCGATGGTTTTTGTGATTTATGCCTCCTCATCCTCTTCTGAAATTTCTCGCAAACTTCTCGCTACGCCATGACTGTAAATGGGAATTGACGTTGGGTGAAAAGATTCAACTTATCACCAATTGGTTATCATTATCCAATAATTATTCTTAGAAAATCCAATCCTCATTATACTCGCTGTATTACGCCAAAGCGTTTAAGAAGTAGCGGGGCCCATCTCGGCGGCTTAGCACCTGAACAAAATGTCGTGGCGAGCTGTTGGTGACTTTGTTTGCAATTTGATCTGTCTGGGACCCGATCCCAAAACTTCCGCACAGCGTTGTCATTGGCTACTCTACGCCATTCGGCCGGTAAGTCTACAGTATTTATAAACCATAGTTCGCAAAAAAATTGATTCATAGTTACTCATTGGAAAAGTAGAGGTTTCAAAGCCAGCCACTTGTCCAAAAGCTGTTCGAAGCGGTCATTAGGTTTTCCATTTTAGCATTCCCGGACATTTATGCTGCGTCTTTGGAAAGTACGGTTAGTCTATTGATTATATTAGTCTTGCGACGATACAGAAGCTTGGCCTAGAGCCTGACTCCACGTGCGTGGTCTTAGTTGTTTCCGTATTCGCTCAAAGAAAAAAATATCAGTAAATAAACAAATAAGAATAAATTTAATCGGTATTAACGGAAAAGAGATAAATAAATACCATACTAAAACGATAATAAAATAAATAAATAAATACTTATCGTAATGCAATATCTGATTGAAAATGAAGTTTTGAAGATGTTGACGACGATGAAAGAAAAAACCAGCACTGATGTAAAGTAGTTGTTCAACGAAAAACCAACAATAGCGACGTCTGACTTCTTGGAGAGTCAGAACCAAAAAGCGTCACAAAATTGCCTAACCTCGTCTCCGTTTTTGTTGGCGAAAAAAAAGAAAAAGAGTGGCACGTCATCACCGCAAAGCACCCGAACCCAAGGCAGCACGCCTGCAGCAACAAGCAGCGAGACAGAATGTCAGCATGCTTGCCACGCCAGCCACGCACCAGGAGACGGCTCGATTCCCAGTGATGACGGTCGCCACACCAGCCCTCCCCCAGACGAGGCCAAGGCCGAGGCGAAAAAAAAAAAAAAAAAAAAAAAAAAAAAAAAAAAAACAAACACTGAACAAAGTGCAATAAAAATTAAAGGCGTAATACGGGTAACGAAGTAGCGTAGGAAAGTTCAGTCGAGCAGCCATTTCCACAACTTGTTTTCATCAGGAGTGGGATAAGGAGAGATTGTCCATAAAAAAAAAAAAAAAATGAACATTATATGATGTCGTATTTAGATATCGATTGTGCATCACACCATGATAATATAGGTAATCAACAAAAATTTGAACGTTGTTGTAAACAAAAAAAAAAAAACTTCTTTGCTTGAAAGCATGTGTACGATCCGCGTGTATGCACCGGTGTAAGATACATCTCAGAATGCACTGATGTAAATGCTCTGCTTAGCTTCTTGACATCTTGGAGACTGTAGCAGATAAATCTCTTCACATTTCAGCTTGTTTGCAGTAACTCTTTGCAAGACATGTTGTTGAGATGAAACAATCGTGCACGATGACGAGTGATGTACTGTAGTGATGCAGCAACCGCGCATGTTGAAGCAGCAAGCAGACTTGATAAAGGAAATACAGCGACAGTTCACTCCTTTTGAAGTTTCGCCAAGGTGTTGTTTTTCTCGACCATTCGACTGTCTGCCACGAACGATCCGCGCGTACTGTCACTGAAAGAGAATTAAGGAACAAACAGTACTGAGTCAAAATGACATAAACTTAAACTACATTAACAAAGTATGGAATGCGCGAGATACAGTATACATATACAATTATGTACGGGGTGTTTGAAAAACGTAAACGATTAACGCACAATTGCACATTATGATAGGTCACTTTCGAGAAGGTTGTATCCCCTTAAAAAAAAAAAAAAAAAAAATAATGGTTACATTCATGTAAGGAGGTGCAAAGTTACTGTATGGTTGCGCAGTTTGCGTAAGAGGAGGTGGAAGAGGCAACCAATTGAAACCAAGTTGAGACTGCTAGTGGTCGCTGCGGGATGCAACTGGAACAAAAATGGATAACAGGTTTCGACGAAAAATCGTCAACGCACAGCAATTACACACACACAGAGGACACACACATACACACCAACACGCCTGGCCAGGCTACAAACAACTCAATTCACACTCACAAAACATACAAGTTGACAGATCCATCGGAGATTCGAACTTGCTCCCACTATTTCGCACTGTGTAGTGCTGAAACAAGAATATGAACAGTGTTAAACAGCTGCATGTAGAAAAGCACTACTTACATCGTCAAACGTTTAGGAGGATGTACTTCACGTCCGGATTTGGTTCGATATGGAGGTTGCTCAAGGACTTCTTCATCTAGAGGCACTTGCAAGGTTACTGATGATTTATCCTTTGGATTTAATTGACTCGAGCTTTCTTCATCGCAAGTGTGATAAGCTTTGAGTCGGTCAATGGACACAGACTTTTCTGCACCAGTGTTTGAATCTTTCAATACAAAATATTTGTCACAACGCTTAAGTACCTCAAAGGGACCACGGAAACGATTTGCCAATGGTGTATGCACGGCATCGTTACGCACGAGAACTTTTTTACAGTGTTGAAGGTGTTTGTCGAGATAAGTTTGAACTTCTGGATGTGCCTTGGGAGGCACCGGCTTCAAATCTTGTATAAACTCCTTCAGTTTCTGCACGACGGTGTTTCTCTGTGAAAAATCAAGTTGATTAACAGGTCGAAACTCGCATGGCAAACGAAGATCTTGTCCGAAAACTAACTCTGCCGGAGAACAATCGAGATCCTCTTTCATTGTGGCATGAAGACTCATCATTACGACCGGGAGATTGTGATACCATCTCTCAGGATAAGTTTGCATTCGAAGGGCATCTTTTAAACGTCTATGAACATTTTCAACTAAACCGTTGCTCTGCGGATGATAGCTAGTGGTAGTAACATGTTTAATACCCAGAAAACTCATCAGATTTTTCCAAAGATGACCAGTGAATTGACTTCCCTGATCTGTTACCACTGACAACGGGCACCCAAAATGTTGGATCCATCCATTCAGAAATGCCTCCACAGTAGCTTCTGCAGTGATTTCTTTCATGGCATAGGCAGTGAACCAGCGTGTAAATCTGTCAATAACTGTAAAAATATATTTGAAACCACCACTTATTGGCAAAGGCCCTACAATGTCACAATGCAAGGCTTCAAACCTGCCTGTGGGCATGGTAAACTTCCCAAGAGGCGACTTGTTATGGCGTACTATTTTTCCTTTTTGGCAAGCATCGCATGATCGCACCCATTTTTGGACATCTTTTTTCATATTTCTCCAAACGAATCTTCGTTGAATTAAAGCGCGAGTTGCTTTAATTCCGGGATGTGCTGTACCATGCAGTTTATCGAAAACTAGTTTTTGAAATTTTTCTGGTATGATGGGTCTAGGCTGATTCAATGAAACATCACACAAAATTCCTTGATTTGAATTACCTATCGGAAATTCTTCAATCTTAAGACTGGATTGGGAAGGATCGTCCAGCAACTCCAGAATGAACTGATCATCTAACTGTGCCCGAGCAATTTTGTTAAAGTTCAAACCTTCCTGGAAAACTTGAATATTGTTTATTTCGATACGTGACAGGGCATCAGCAACAATATTCTGATCGCCATGAATGTGTCTTACATCACTCGTGAATTCTGAAATGTAAGCCATATGTCGACTTCTTCGGGGAATAATGGGGTCACTACGAGAGTAAAATGCGTGAACAAGTGGTTTGTGATCTGAAAACAAAGTGAATTTCCGCCCATCAACAAATTGTCGAAAATGTCGAATGGCGGCGTAAGCAGCAAATAACTCCCTATCGAAAGCACTATAATGTTGTTGGGCTTTATCCAATTTTCGAGAGAAGAAAGCGATAGGTTGCCAAACTCCTCTAGTCTCCTGTTGTAACACAGCACCGACTGCTTTGTCACTCGCGTCTGAAACGATGCTGATATTGCAATTTTCTCTGGGGTAAACTAATGAGGCAGATTGAGCCAACAGCTCTTTGCTTTTTGAAAACGCATCTTTAGCTGCATCTGACCAGATAATTTCTCGATTAGATTTCTTTCCAGTTTCCTTTAAATATTCATTTAATGGGGCGAGAACACACGCTAAATTATTGATAAAGCGGTGGTAAAAATTAATCATCCCCAAGTAAGTGCGAAGCTGTTTAATGTTCGTCGGGAGGGGGTACTTTTTGATACTCTCTACTTTAGAGGGAAGAGGTCTAATGCCGTCAGCAGTCACCAAATGCCCCAGAAATTGCAGTTCAGAAGAACCAAATTGAGATTTTGTAGGATTGATGATGACACCATACTTTTTAAGTCTCGCAAAGAGTTCATTTAAATGCTTAAGGTGTTCCTCAGGAGAACTCGAAAACACAATTATATCATCCACATAGGCAACAGCATTAGTCATACCTTCAAGCACATGATCGATGAAACGCTGAAATGTTGCGCTTGCATTCCTTAAACCAAACGGCATGAAAAGATATTCGAAGAGACCAAACGGAGTCGTGATTGCCGTCAAAGGAATGGAATCTTCATCCATTGGAATCTGGTGATAAGCCTTAACAAGATCAATTTTCGAAAATATTCTTGAACCACCTAATCTATGAAATAAGGTTTGAATGTTGGGCACTGGATACCTATCAGGAACAGTTCCCCGATTGACTTGACGATAATCTCCACACAACCTGAAGGTATTGCCACTAGCAGTTGATTTAGGTACCATATGAAGAGCCGATGCGAATGGAGAATTGGAACGTCGTATAATACCAGCTTGTAAAAGCTCTTCGATTTCTCTTTTGGCGCACTTCAGTTTCTCCGGCGTTAGTTGTCGCACCCTTGCAGAACACGGATAACCTTCAAAGACAATTTTATGTGTAATTTTATGCTTCAATTTATTTACTTTGTCACGTGGCTGAGTAATTTCAGGATACTGAAATAAAACATCAGAAAACTTGTTATCAGAGATAAACGAAATTGGATACACCACGTTGGTTACAAACTTATAAATCAACGGAATGCTTGCATTTTGATGCACCAGACGCCTTTTGTTAAAGCTCACATTCATTCCAAAGTGATTTAAAAAATCAGCGCCAATTATGTTATGTTTCACGTCAGCCACCATGAAAATCCAAGTGAATTGTTGAGAACCGAGCTGCAAAGTAATAGGTTTGTTGCCATAAGTTGCAATCAGAGAAGAATTTGCCGCAAACAACGGACGGTCAAATGATCGAAACTGATGATCGAACCGAGCAGGGCGGACAATAGATACCTCTGCACCAGTGTCAACTAAAAATTTAGTACCAGATTTTCTGTCCATAACATGAGGAAGCGGGCTTTGATTTTCGTCCACTTTTACCGCTGTTGAAGTGGGCGTGGCTCGTTTCCCGAAACAACAAAAGTACACGGTGGCGAACATTTTCTTGCGCGATCACCGAAGGTTAGGTGGTACCAGCACATGCCGTGCTGCGATTGTCTTTGCGGGTTGCCGGTTGCTTGCGAATGCCACTTATTGGTTCGATCACCTCGAGCTGGCTTCTGGTTATAACTCGTAGTTTTTGTCGTGCTGAAAGAATTTGAGCCTTTAACCAACTCTAACACGTTGTTTAATTTATTTTCCAACGACTTAATTTGGAACGAAACGTTATCTTCAGAAAACGATTCAGACTTTTGATTAACAGAATACAATGAGTGTTTACTAAAAGAATCTTTTCTATTGCACACCATTTTATCTGCAGTAATTGCCAACTCGTCAAGCGATGCAGTTCTCATAGCAATTAAACTATTGCGTAAGTGATCAGGCATTTTTGCAATGAATAACTCACGAATCATATCCTCAGACATGTCACCTTGAGCCAGCTTGGTTCTTAGTGTTAGTAAAAATCGAGATGGGCGTTCTTCTGCAACAGTCGGGTAACTTAGTAGCTCCGAAACGCGAGAACTTAGATTAGGTTCGAACCATTGAATTAAACGTTGCTTAATCGTTTGATATGAAGGCTCATTGATTAACAAGTCGTGAACTATCAAGAGAACATCGTTTGGTAAACACGATGTAAGCGCACTGTTACGCTGTTCATCAGTTACGAGCTCAAATTGTTGAAGCTTTAACTCGAAAATTGTAAACCAGACAGTGGGCATTGATTTATCAAAATCGCGGAAAAATTTTTTACTGGCGCTGTACAAACGTTGCTGCCAAGAAGAGTCAAATCGATTTCCATCACTGCGATGCATCTCACCAGCATTAATGGAGCCAGATGTATGAGCACTCTTGGCTTCTTTTGGCAATATCTTAACTAACTGTGTTACCTCGTTAGTTGGCGTATCATCACTGCTTGTAGAAGGCTTTTCACTATCGGACATGATTGCAGATTGAAGCGTTGACTGGTCCTCGGTAGAAGAAGGATTGAAATCAGTTTCAACTGCTGGCTGAAGAATCGATTTAGATCTTAAAAAATAACTATGCCCAGTAGCCAGGTTATCCCAAATATATGCTATTCAACCGTCTCAAAAATGAAAACGCAGCAGACAAATTTTATAAAAATACACAGGGTCACCAATGCGACGATACAGAAGCTTGGCCTAGAGCCTGACTCCACGTGCGTGGTCTTAGTTGTTTCCGTATTCGCTCAAAGAAAAAAATATCAGTAAATAAACAAATAAGAATAAATTTAATCGGTATTAACGGAAAAGAGATAAATAAATACCATACTAAAACGATAATAAAATAAATAAATAAATACTTATCGTAATGCAATATCTGATTGAAAATGAAGTTTTGAAGATGTTGACGACGATGAAAGAAAAAACCAGCACTGATGTAAAGTAGTTGTTCAACGAAAAACCAACAATAGCGACGTCTGACTTCTTGGAGAGTCAGAACCAAAAAGCGTCACAAAATTGCCTAACCTCGTCTCCGTTTTTGTTGGCGAAAAAAAAGAAAAAGAGTGGCACGTCATCACCGCAAAGCACCCGAACCCAAGGCAGCACGCCTGCAGCAACAAGCAGCGAGACAGAATGTCAGCATGCTTGCCACGCCAGCCACGCACCAGGAGACGGCTCGATTCCCAGTGATGACGGTCGCCACAGTCTTGTTTTCTTTTTGGTTAGAAGATTTTGTCCTTTTGCATAGCGTGCAACTGTGCAAGCCAAGAGAGTATTGACAAGAAACAATCTACAACAGTGTTTTTTAAACTGGGTTCGACAGAACCCCAGGGGTTCGATGAGGCTGTAGCAGGGTTTGGGCCAAGATCAGAATAAGTTTACACAAAGACACAATAAGGTATATAATTGTAGTAAATTAGTATTTCTGTGTGGAATTAATGTTTTGTTAGTTTTGTTTCATTAATTTCATGTGCGACAAATCATAGTTCACTGTGAAGTTATGACCAAGGGCGTATTTGGAGGGGGTGGGAAGATGCATCCCCCCACCAATCATTTTCAACAATATTTTTGATGAATACAATTTTTCCATAACTTCGAACCTCTTTCATAACAATGGTCCTTACGACTTAGTCACGCATAAATGGACAAAAGTGAGAACAAAATGCATCACATTTGGTAAAGGACTTGAGAGTGAGAAGCAAAAAAAATTGAACAAAATTTTCCTTGAAAATTGTTCAAAAAGTGCTAAAATGATCATTACAGTATCTAAATTTTAAAAAATTTTTCAGGTGAGCATGCCCCCAGACACCCCTAGAGCCATTTTTGTTCCTCAATTTCCTTTAAATTAACTCTGCCGAAAAAAAATCAGCTTGAAAGACTGTAAAAACTTGGTGCCCCTCCGTAATAAATTCTGAATACGCCTTGGCCATAAAACATTTTTACGGGGTTATTTTCTAAACGTCTAACGTCTTTGTATTTGGTTACTTCTTTGTACTTGGCATTCAACCTAATTCAAAACTGCATCCCTCCACCAAAATTTTCTGGATCCGCTTCTGGTTATAACTAAGGGTTCAGTGCATACCTGCATGATACTTGTTGACAAATTTAAGATCCACTGATTTACATACAACGACTTCTCAATCATCCAACGGCATTTTCGATTAAGCTATAATTTTTAACAAAATTAGAGAATTTAACCCGTCAAAATCAAGGAAGATTGAATGCAATTTGCTAAAATGTACTAAAACTTTTTAAAAAGGTATGGAATCTTGTGAAGCGTAAAAGCAAAAATCCGATTTTTCACTAATTCACTTTAAAAACAAGCTTTACAGATTAAAGCGTATGAGATATGACATTGTCTTCCTAAAAACTCGTTGCATCAAAATTAGAAAGAGAAGTTAAAAAGGAAAGGACTTACTAGTTTTCTTTGACTGTCATGCATTTTTTAAACTCAACATTATACTACACACTCCACTTTCGATGTTGAACCCAAGCAAGGCCATTATGTCACGATTCAAAATTTTGACAATGATAGACCGAGTATTGAACTCAAGTAACTAATTCGGAAGTAAGGGGACGAACCACGTAGTCTACTAAATTTTAGCAAAGACCCATCAAAAATTAACACCAGATAGGACTGCGTTTAAAATATTGTCAGAAATTACGATTGTTATAACTTAATTTGTAACAATGTTAAAGTTAGTTGACTGTAAGGTAGATATGGCTGAAGGTAACCGATCAGATGGCCGAGTGGTAAGAGTCCATGAAGTGGCAAACTCGGGTTCCATTCTGAGTCGCTTCAAGCCAACTACTATAAAATTAGTATTCACAGCTTTCTTGCTTGACACTTTGTGTTAAACGGTAGAGTGAAAAACAAGCCGGCAAGTTTGCTTGTTGTGAAGCAGGAGTGACCAACCTTTTGATTCCATGCGCCAATATTTTTCACCCTTAATTTAGATGCGCCACATCAAGCATCCATTTCTTTCCAGTTCTTTACAACAAGGGCGTGCAATATCGGTCAAGAGCAAAAAAAGGTTCTTCACTTCACGCCCTCAGACAGTGGCACACCCAGGATTTGGCAAAGGGGGACCACAACCTTTTTTTTTTACGGTTTTCTTATGAAAAGCCGTCAACGTATTTTTACGGTTTACATATAAAAAACACTCACTTTAGCACACTTTTTTTATCGAAAAAGAGCGTGCAGTGAATGCAGTCACTACGGACAATGTAAAAATATTTTCGCAGCTTATGTCTTAAAGCAGAAGCTTGGCTGAAATAAGTGAAAGAAGGCTACAACCATTATTAGTTTGAAAAATTACAGACTGAAAGTTAGGTTTCAGCACCTTATTACAGGGCCAAAGGGGGGGGGGGGCATAGCTCCGCGCCTCCCCTGCGTGCGCATGGGCATAGGCCCTCAGACGTCCTGTTTTGTTTTCCACTGACAATGTCGGTGGAGAGCAAAAAACAAAAAAGGTCTTCACGCCCTCAGATGTTCTGTTTTCCTCCGAAAAATATCGGTGGTGGGCAAATAAAATAAAAAAAATTAGTGAGTAGAAGCGGCTTGTCATCAAAAAGGTGCAATGCGCCACTTTTAAGTAACCAATGCGCCACGTATGGCGCATGCACCACAGATTGGCCACTCCTGTTGTGAAGTAAGGAGAAGCACTTAATGAGAATCAATCCTCAATCTTAGAGTTGCACGAAGTGTAGACAGTGGGGGTTATTACAAGTAACTCTTCAGCCAGCTCATAGACCAAATGTTGCTTTCTTCACTATAAAGAAAAAAAAAACTGCCCACAAATCCAATACATAAAAACTAAAATCATTTCGCGTAAGTGTACGAAGTTTGTAATTAACAGAATCCAACTACAAAACTAAAATACAAGACTATGTCCTTTTTCGGAAATAGCGCGCAAAACTGGACATTGTTATTTTAGTCACAATTAACAAAAGCTTTTTTATCATCAAGTAAAATGTGAATCTCATTTATAATAAGTAATTTGTGTTTGTCATTTCCCCAACTTCCCCACATAGAAAAAGTCTTTTATTACACAAACTTTGTTTTTTTTTTTGAGATTGGGTTTAAGCAGGTCCTCAGTGTTATAAGTAAAGTCAAACCAATTCACCTAATCCTCTATAATAGGAAAATTCATATAGTGCAAGTTTCATATTATTTGTTAATTATTGCTGACATATATACCGGTAAAACTCAAAGGTGCAAACTTACGAAGAATCGTCAATCGGGCTTGGGCTTGAATTTTGAAAAATTGTCGGGCTTCAATCGGGCCGGACGCCGAATCAACATCGAGATTTTCAATGAGTGATAGGGTTTTCGCGAACGCTGGAATAAAGCAAAGAGAACAACACCTTGTATACTGTTCGTAACTGGTGCGACTGTGGATAGGCAAAACTCATTCTCTTTTTTATTAAAATTTCTTCAAAATACCAAGTGATGTTTTTGATTTTGGGTTTAATCGGGCTCAGGCTGGCTGACAAGTTACGCTTCGGGCTGAAAAAATCGAGTTCGGGTCCCGTCGGGCTCAACATCTTCAGCCCGCTGACAACTCTGAACTTACAGACATACCAGAATCTAAAAGATATATATATAATTAATCAAAAATTTTGTTTGCGCAATACGATGAGAAACTGATAGCGTACAAAATGCTGCGTCGTTTTACTAACCCAAAACTAGAAAAATACCCCTATGGTTTGATGAATAAATTCAGTTTAATGTACCACTTACGAAGTAGCTAAATTAATGCATAAATAATCGCAAAATAAACTGCCGAAAAAACTTTCTTCCTTTTTTACCCCCGTAAATGCGATACACTCACGAACAACCCGGTTGGCATCATCTGGACTTAATCTGAGTTTACCGTTTTATAGAACAGAAAAATTGCAGAAATCTTATAAATTTCAAGGAGTCATAATTTGGAAGTCCGTACTACAAGAGATGAAAATACTGTCTTTTAATCAGTTTAAAATTAGATTCAAAAAGCATTTAATTTCAAAGTATTAGATTAATAGCTTGTACTATCTAAATGTGATAGAATTCAAATCACTTGAGGTTAAGAGAAATACAATGAAACGTAACATAGCACAAAAATTAATCCAGGAAATATTATGTAAACGTCCAGCAGCCTCAATTGACTACAAGGGAGCTGCTCGACTCGATGACCGAGAGGTCCCTTCGCAGCTTCCTGCTTCAATTCATGAAACCTTACCTTTTTGTTTACGTGCGCGTTTATTTTCCGTATCCGTTTATTACCGTTGTTTAATGTAATTTAGATTTGCTTAGAGTAGTTTTTTATTGTTGTTTATCTAAATGCGTTCGATTTGGTGTGGCGTATTGCGTTGTTCAAATAAAAATTATCTTATCTTGTCTTATCTTACCAGACTTTGATATTTTTCATGCAAATTGCCAAAATTTACAGGAAAACTGAAGAGGTTCAAAGATGTTGCGTAAAATTCGTTATAAAACACTCCACTCAAAAGAAATTCTAAAATTTTTCAAGTGTTTTCAATTCTTAAGAAACATGCGTTATAAAAATTAATTGACGTATATCATATATTTATTTCACTTTCTCTGGTCGATATTTTGCAAATAAAAAATTAACGCTGCAACAAGCGCAGTACAAATCTTTACACGTCATCAATCCTGTTTAGGAAAAAATTCATGTGTAAAATTTTTAATTGCAGCAATTTTAAATTGAATAAATTCTCACCGAATTTTGCTTGACCAAATTCGAACCGTTCATTTTGTTTTTGAAACCAACACTGTCACTGGCCTCATATTTTTACAATCAACAAGTTTCACACCATATTTGTTACGATACTGGGAACAGATCTTGGTTAAATTTATCTATTGAAAATCTCATGTTCATGTATTTTGTAAAGAAACAGCTATTTCCAAATAAGTCTTCCTGACATTTTTTTACTGGTTTATACTGGATGCTGCTTATCGTAAAGCAAGTAAAATCAACTAAAAATAACGCAACATTGTGCATGATATTCATAAATAAACCGTCAGCGAACTGCTGGCAGGGTTTTTGGAGTCTACTCTACAGAACACGCGGTAAAATGAAAGTGGAACTTACTTTGAACTATAGGCTAGTACTTTCTGCTGCCAATTTTAGTAATCTTCATGCTTACTATTTCCTGGTAAGCGTATTTGGGTGCGACCAAATCTTTTTGTACCGATAAACTTTAAAAACAATTTAATTAAACCTTACCGGCCGGTTAGCTCAGTTGCTAAGCGCACGCTATCGGTACGGTAGGTCTGGGATTCGATTCTCGGGCCGGTCAAATCGACACAGTGTCGCCAACGACTCGCCACCGTTGCGACGTTTCTTTGGAGCTGTGTAGCCCAGGGGCTAAGTCGCGTAGATGGGCCCCGCCACTCGTTACACGCTTCGCCGTAATACGGCGAGTATAATGAAAATTTGATTTGATTTAATTATACCTTAAAACAAATTTCAAGAAAATTGGTTGAGTTTTAGGCACTCTACATTGTAAATAATTTGGACAGAGATATAAATTTTTGTAGCGGTATTTTTACTAATAGCATTTCTTGTCATTTTAAAACATAAATATAGGGCAGATTTGCAAAGAGTTAATTTGATTCAAATTAAATAGGTTCAATCACAAAAATTTAAACTTCACTATGAAATTAGCCCGGCTATTGGTCGTGGTTTTTCAAACCCTTAAAACTTTTTCGCCAGAAAATGATTGCGTAAATTGTTTTAAACCTCATGTAAAAGAAGTCTTCACTGTATAGAACTAAATTTTTACAACTATGTTAGATTGGTGGTGTGGTTGTTAACTTCTCTGTCGTGCTTCACCCTTGGGCTTTGGACCATTTATGAAGTGGAAAACAAATAGAAGGAGGCAGAAAGCCAAATATTGACAGGTGATAGCTGGTTTTTCCGAAGTTACTTGGGGACTCGTGTTTTTGCTGTCATCATGTTGGCTTGTTATTGCGCAATCGTTATATTAAAAATCAAAACAAATTTTTATTATACTCGCAGTAGCAATTACTCCTCACCGTGTAACGCCTAATGAGTGGCGAGGCCAAGTCTAACCAGCAGGTAATCGAACCCCAGAAATCCTGCACGGTTCCAATGTCTACCACAACACCAATGGTCGTTGCGATGGTAATATTTAAATCAAAATCAGTCGTTGTTGCTCAACCAGTCTCCTGCCCTTTCAAAACAGTCCAGCCGAATGCGGAGGCCTTGCTTGCAAATCTGAGGTGGTTTTTACATAATGGGTTATGGCCCATTAAGCTTTAGTAAAAAATCTGCTTTAGCCTATTACGGCAGAGCCGGCGTCAGAGTAGTCAACGTAGGGGAGCCAAAGTTTCAAATTAAGCACAAAAGCCGCTGTTTTCATCAGAGTAAGCTTGTTAATTCGCGGGGGGGCAAGCATGTCGATTAGGGGGCCAGGCCCCTTGCCCCCCCTTAGCGCCGGCCCTGTATTACGGCAAGGTAACTGGAGCTAGTAAGGATATGTATTCCGTCCTAAACTTTGAAAAGCTGTTTTTATCGCTAGCTGCATTGCGCTTTGACTCCTTTGAGAATGGAATGTTCTTTTTATTTTTTATGGAAAACTAATAAAAGCAAAAACGAAATGGATTCACGTAAGCGGTAAAGCCCATTTTTAGTTTTCTTTGTAGGCTGAGTAATTAGTATTCTTTCAGCAAAACTCAGGTTCTAGTTACTTGTTTCAGCGTCTGCTGTGCAGTTGAAAAAGCGTTTGATTCGCCATTTCAAATTTGCGAAAAATGAGATAGCTTGGGCCTACTATTTTCCAGCATTTTCAAAATATTGGTTTCTCATCGCAGTTTCCAAATTATTTTGATTGAAACGTTTGCATCGATTCATACTGGCTAATGTTATAAATAAACTAAAAAGGGCAAAAATATAAAAATAGTCTAAATAAACTTTGAATATGATATAATTAGAATTAACTTTTTTGACCGCTCTGTTCATAGAATGATGCAAGAGTACAGTTTCCGAGCCACGGGATAAAGCAATTTCATCACTAAGGCAGTGTTGATTATGTAATATCAATATTGTTTATTTTCTATAGCTGCAAAGTTTCCATTCATTTTGTGAACTTGTCTAAACCGTTGGGATACGCATATACGTTTTGATATTTTTATCATCAAATGACCTATAAATAAGAATGTTTTATAGGCTAAAAAAAATTACCGGTAACAAACATTAGACTTATTGCAAGCAAGTCAATCCATCATCTAGAGTATTTTATTAACCGACGAAAGAAGAAAACAGAGCGCACTCGAGGACATTTCAAGCAGCTGAGAATTTTTGTTAACTTATCTAAACAGGTCTGGAGTGTTAAGCTCTGATGATTATTAGGCAACAATATTTGGGTTGCGTCCATCTTTAGCATGTTCCTATTCATAACGCATGAGACCTGGATTGATTAGCCCAGTGCCCTTCAACCTTTTTTTCTCTGGTATACCTTTTACAAATTTTCAAGAACTTCGTATACCCAGTAATGTGTACTTGTGCACAGAAAACTGACAAGCAGAAAACTTCGATCACATGATGTTAAGCACGCAAAAGTACAAAAAACAAAGTTTGGTGCTCTGTTTAATGGCTTGCTTGTTCTTGCATAGTTTCGGCAATTCGGAGGTAATGCGGAGTTATTTCTTCCTCAACCCCTCCTCGCATTGAAGAATTAATGTCAAGTATTAAGTTTCTTTTCTTTGACTTGATTTCCACTAGACTGAAAAACCCTTCTTCACATAAATAAGTAGTAAGCATCTGTACTTAAGATATCAATGGCACGTTTTGCAAGATTTTTACATTCCAAAAATTCAAGAAGGTAAACCCAAAACTCTGAGTAATCCATTTCTCGAAAAGCAATCTTTTGGTTTAAATCAGCGCGAAGCTCCAGTAATTCTTCATCCTCTGTTGGTTCTTCATTAAATGGCTGAATAATCCAAGAGTTTGCTTTCAGACGTTCGTCATTGCCTTCAGGACAGTGTGTACACAAATTATCACCAAGCAAGTTTAAGTGAGCAACGATAAGTGTCGACAGGTTGTCTTCCGTGGAAGCGCCCTCAAACTTCAATCAGACTCTTTCACAGTGGTGAAAGTAGAAAATATTTCTTACCGGTACTGCGCCAGAAGCCCAGAACAGTGAAGTGAAAGTAAAAAAAAATTCGTAGTTGCTGATAAAAAGAGGCAAATGAGTCTTAGGTATCCACTTATCCAGCCATAGAATCCTAAACACCTTGATCATACCCAAAACTTTAAATTTTAACGAACTATGAAATATCAGATAATCCGAGCATGGTTAAAACGCAAATAACCAATTCGTCTCTGGATTAGAATGAATTGCTAATCTGAGACTCGAAACAATGCCCTGTAGTACTGTTGCCTGCATTTTGGAGAGTAAATGGTTTGCCATAAAACTATTTTTGACACCAAATTTGAAAAAGATATTTGAGCGGGGGGGGGGGAGTAAGTACAAAATATTCCCAAAATCTACTTTTGACTCATTATTCTAAGATTATAACCACAAACGCAGCGGCACATTTTCAATCAAGAACATAACCACATAATGCAAATCAAACACTCAATTATTTAAAAAAATTCCATAAAGGCTCATAGTGGTAGGCAGTGGCGTAGCCAGGGGGAGGGGCACCGAGGCACTGGCCCCCCTTTTTTGACGAAGCTTAATCTGAAGTGCAATTAAAACATTCTTATGAAATACCGTAAACTTAGTTTCAAAAGCTCCCTCATCTTTACCATTTTTTCATTTGCGACTAATTTTTGCGTCATTTGAATTTCGACATTACTTCTCAACAAAAAGCGCTTGTTAAGCATTATTGCATCATACCAGCGCAATGGGATCAAATATTTACAGAGAAAAGTAAGTACAGAGAAAAAGCAAAACTGCATCGCAAAAAGGCAATCGAATATGGCAGCAAAAGAAAAGATTGTTCAATTAAAAATTATTTTAAGAAGAATAGGGACTTTTTCGTTGTGTTTGTTGCTCTACGTGTGTCTTGTTCGTGCATGCCATACGGAGACAAAATCGTTGGATATTCTTATATAATGCCGTACGAAAGGCAGTTTGATTAGTATTAGGGTAGATATTAGCGAACAAGGATTGCCTGCCTAGGTCTGCAATAAATAATTACCTCCATATTCATCGGTAAACAGTGACGTCGCGCCATTGGGGAAAGCGGTCCCGCGCTTCCCCAAATTTTCTGAGATGTGTCGCTTTTTACAATTTAAAAAGTTGAAAATTAAAATATAAAAAATTTAGCCAGAGCCATTTCGTTTTTATCCTTCAAACTAAGGTGCGTTCACCGATACCCGACATGCGGCAACGCGATACACGGCACGCGACAAAAATTTTTCGAACCTTGTTTTATTTTACTGTTCACCGATCTCGCGAAAACCTGCGAAATCCTTCTACAGTTACTTACATTATAATGTTACTCGCGTCATCGCGTGCCGCGTATCGGTAAACGCGCCTTAACCCCATACCCTCCTCTTTCTTATACTACAAATTCCAATTTTTGTTTTTTAACTGTTGCTTCAATCAATCACTTCGACTCAAGAGTAAAGTTTGTTTCTTGATCTGTAGTTAGAATTTAGGAAACATTTTACATGCGTTGTTAAAGATTATAGTCTATAGAACACACCTATACACGTGATCCCATCAAATGCGTCTAAGCTAATAATGATTGCAGCCTCCTTTCATTTATTTTAGCCCAGCTTCTGCTTTTAGACATGGACTACTAAAACATTTTTGTATTGTCTGACACTACAATAGTGACTGCACTTACTGCAGGACACCGGTATATCCTCTTTCGATAAAAGAGTGTGCTGAAACGAGTGTTTTTTATGTGAAAACCGTAAAAATCCGTTGGCGGCTGGGGGCTCCGCCCCCAGACCCCCCTTGCCTATAGCGGCTAGGGCTTCGGCCCCAAACCCCCAGCAATGTTCTCCCCCTTTGTTAAATCGTGGGGCCACACTGATTGCGCGTAAAGTCCATAATTAAGGAGCGGTTTAAGGTACGAAAATAAATTTTGATTTGTTATCCAAAAATTGGGGCATCACGACATATTTTGGTATCTTCTTCCAACTTTCTGTTTTCGTGATGTTCCCGGTACTCAAAGTTTGTAAACTTGTGATCAGTATCTGTTTAAGTTGTTACATGGGCCACTACAAATTTTTTGTCTGCACGACGCCTCTGTCCCTAAACAAAATAAATACGAATAACTTGAGGCAAAAATCGAAATATGGGAAGACAGCGAGAGCCTAACGCCTTGGCCTGAACAGACCATGTTTTTGAAGTTTTTAGCCTATTGTAATTTGCCCCCCCCTAAATATTCCGCTGGCTACGCCCCTGGTGGCAGGCCTACTGACTGAGTAAATTTTTCCATCTCTGCTGCCTTAATCCAAATAGGCCTAAATCCTCTCATAAAAACACCAATTTTCACGTGAATGCGGCCAAGCTTTTGCGTAAGAAAATGCCTAGTGTAGGCGGGTCCTGCAAAACTTGGGATTTTTTTGGGTCGCAGACGAGACCCTTAAACAAACCCCGTTATTTAGCTTGCGGGCACTTTCAACAAAAGGCTGTTCGCATTCAAGAATTTTGATTTCAATGAAAAGTTTTCAAATCAATTCTATACAAAATAAATTTATTAAATAAAAGTGAGCCCATCCTTGAAATTTCTTTTTTTTTTGATGATTTGACTTGTGGAATGTGTTGTAAGCTGGATTTAGATTTAAAATCTTTTACCGGTACGGCGTTCCGGCAGCCAATCTTTTACCGGAACGGCGCACCGGACCGTTCCGGCTTACTTTCACCACTGCTCTTTCATGTACTGGCTCTATAAAGGAAAGTCGTTAAAGTTCCTAATGACATTAAAACTTATTTATGATAAAGAAAGCCCGCGTTTTTTTGCCAATTAAACACGACATGCAGACAGGGTGACCGCGTTGGGGAAAAGAACGCAAGAACTTTTTAACCTAGGGTCTATGAGCCCTAAAGAGTTTGCAAGAACGCGTAAATAGTATTATTTACCCAGCCCACATGCCCAGTGTAAAAGGTTTCAAGAGCCCACCAGCTTTCTGCGTCATATTTAAATTTTTGATGTCATAATCACCGTTAATTATGACGTCAAAAATTGATTATGATGTAGCAGCCAGTGGCTTCTTACTTCTTGGAACCATTAAAAACTAGACATGATGTCGGAACAATGGTGCATCTGATGAAAAGTTTATGAGCTTTCTCTTTGATGACATACCTGTGATGCTGCTCCTATACCCCTCGTATACCTCAGTCCAGCTGTATACCCCAAATTTAATTTCGTATACACTAGATAGGGTATACGGTATACCCTGTTGAATAGCACTGGATTAGCCTATACATATATTGACTGCTTTATGCAATGAAGACCAGTGTGTACGACATTAAACCTGAAACATGTTTATAATTTCATCAAAATTTTTAGTTTTCTCTTTAGTTTTTGAAACAGTACGTCTGTTCATTTCAAACTGTAGCTTATATTGTCCTTCGCCATTTGTTAAAAAGAGTTTCACGACCTCATCAAAAACGAATCGGAAGCAATAATATTGCTTTTGCAATGAAGTTGAATGGAATGAAAATAAAAATTGTTTCGCGACTTATTGGCCAAAATGCCAGCAACGTAGCTTTTGCATCGACATTTTATCGTGTGCATGGCTTTACAGTAAAATAATAAGTTTTCACTGCAGGAAATAGCGAATGCAAAACTTTTTTGCCGTGAGAAGCAATGAATGACCACATTTCAAGTGACAGAAACGAAGAAACACTTCCATTTGGTAACGACAATTCGAACTAAAAATTTCTGGCGAAGTTACAACAGGAATCAAACTTTGGACTACCGTTTAAAAACAATCCTCATTTTCAGTTTAAGTTTGTTTCATTTTTGATTATATGAGTAACATTTTTGAATAGGACTTAACTTTACAATCTTGCTCAAAGCTATGCGACAAAAGACCTTTCTTGAAATCATTCCCAAATGGCTTGTGACTCAAAATTACAACAAAAACTGGGCAAACTGCGCGCAGATCACATTCGTTGATGCAGATTTGCTGCAACCCTTATTCAATTTAATGGCTCTTTCACACGACCGCTGGTGCGCGGTTAGACTTTTGCGAAGTCGCGCGCTCTATGGTCGCTGGAAAGAAATTTCAACGTTTTACAAGTGTCAGCGGACGCGCGCGATTGTACGCAGTTACGCACGTCGATTGATCGACTCTAGAGTGGCAGTACGAGCAGAAACACTTGCAGTTTTGTGTAACAAGTATTTTAAGCCAATTTAGAAAGTTTCTTCCTGCTCATTAAAGTCAAGCACTGTACTGTATTTTGGGGAGCCTACGATATAAAAACTTCCCAATGGGCGAAACAGACGCTTTACAGCTTAGTTGGATCAGTAAAGCTTCGCACTACTGTTACACGACTTAGATCTCCAAGTTTTTGTCAAGATAACATGATGTAGTTTATCTATACGAGCAGTGATTAATGAAATTAGAATTGGATTAACATGGAGATGTACCAAAATAGACATAGTTGTTAAAAAATGAACTTCGTTTTGATGCAGGCGGTCTAGAAGAGTTCTAGACCCTTCGCTCATTTGACAAATTTCGACTCTCTTCCTGTCAGCAGTCTTGAAGGCTTTCCAGTATAAAATAATGTATTGACGGAAGAAATTAAAAATTAACAGCTAAGCGGCGTCAACTGAACATAAATTAACAGAGGATTTGGTAACTTAAATAATAAAAGAAAAGCTTCCTCTTTGCGATCATCCAAAATTCATCTGACCACACGTTGTAAAAACTCAGCTGCCTTCGCGCTACCGTATTAAGAAAAAAGGTGCGTAGTTATTGCAAAAACATTGCCTGCAAGCGTGCAAAGCCAGGATGTAGCTTAACAAATTAAATCGTGGGTTTGTGAAACAATCCAAGAGGCGCAACACTGAACAAATGAAGGAAATAATACTTGTCTAAGTGTTCGATACGCGGGATCATCGCGGCAATTTTTTTTAAAAAACGAAGTGAAATTAACATTAAGGTGACGTGCTGTTACAATAGAATTTCCATCTAACCTCCAACTATTAATATTGTGTTCCTATTTTTAGCTACCCATGCAATTTTGTCAGAGATTATCCGAGAAAAAAATTATAATTCTTGTCATTTACTGAACAGCTTTAGCTACCCATGCAATTTTGTCAGAGATTATCCGAGAAAAAAATTATAATTCTTGTCATTTACTGAACAGCTTGCTATCAAAAATTTCCTAACCCCTCAAACTCGGCAAGCCTACAGCCACAACACGACATAGCTCTTCTGTGCGTTTATTTTTGAGCGAAAAATAAGACATTCTGGTGACAATACAGCACGAAGCAATATTTCTGGGATAGACTCGACTGGATTTACATAGCTTACAAAATACACATCGGATCGGACAAGGGGAGTTCCCACGAGGTAGCGCGATGTAGGCGAGGCGCTAATGCTGGTCCGAAAAAAAATGAGGTAGGCAACTTCGACACTCACACTGCTGTACTAAAAGCTGTAAAGCAGAGCGAATTGTAACACAAGACACTGGTTCACAACACGAAGTGGATTAAAATCCCGCAGCAAAAATTATTATTTGTCTCGAAGCAGTATTGATACACAGCCACTACACATGTAACAAAATGTTCGCAATCAATCACAAAGCAAAGGCGTTGACGCTCACTATCGACAAAACAACACAATCAACAGGATGGGCCAATACGTCACCGATTGATGACGTCACGATGAAGAGAATTAGGTGTTCACAGCGAAAAGGCGGGTGAAGACACGGTTACATAAGAAATCACAATACGCTAGCCATTTATTTGAATGCGCTACGCAGCAGACCCGAATGCCAAATTGAAGATTATTTTGAAAGATGAAAAAAATAAAGTCGCTATTAGTGCACAGATTGGACGGTAGTTTTAGATGCCCACCGAAAAGGCATTACTGTCCACAGTAACATCTATAACACTGATGTTCAGCTGATTGTCTGCACATATAAACCAGAACCAGCCGGTTTATACCGGTTTTAACCAGAAGCAATTATTTATTGCAAAATACTCAAACCCTGAGAAAGATGCGAAGACACAAGAAGACTGGAAACTGTACGCTGTGATATGGTGCTAAGATGCATAAACGTAAACGTAACCTCAAAAATGCAATAATTTCTCCCAGTATACTGTCTAATTAGTACGGCTGTAAGCCAGAGTATAATAAATCCCTTTACAAGAGACTCTAGCTTCTTTAGGACAAGTACGTCAGCTAACAAAATTTCGATTCGGCAAAATCTGAGCAAATGAAATCGTAGAAAACACAGTAACAAACATGATTGCTAGCACGCTTCAGTGCGTACGCAGTCAGGCATGACCAACATCATGGTGCAATAAGAACGCATAGTGGTAGGCATAAAATGGAAATATCTTTGGTCTCAGACGCAGTTAAAAAGTAACAAGCGTCCTGTTAAATAGGCATAGTAGGCACGATAGTCAAAACGAAAATCAACCGTAAATTTCAAAAATAAGCCACAATGAAAAAAAAAACATGTCACTACCAAAATCACAAAGTGTTAGGAGCTTAGAAGAAGTGATTGCATAAAATAATCGTAAAGCTTCAAAGTTTTGTGCAAGATTCATGCTGAATCAACATCTACATTTTGATCTCGGGGAGAGGAACACGAATTACGCTGGCCATACGATGACGCAGATGATGACGTAGATAGGGGGCCGACAGAGCCGTCATTTTGAACCTTTCGGGCCTCGGATGGGCTCACATCTCTCTGTCGATGCGCTGTTAAATCAAGCATAGATGGGGCTAAGCCCATTTTAGAATCACTCTGAACTGAGGCCCTCCTACGTTCTTGTTCAAGAGGGGAGGTTGAGGGAGAGGGGGGAGTAGAATAGGGGGTGCTATTCTGACGCCGCATCATTTCAGCCGCAACTGCTAATTGATTAGCTTGTGCTTTCTGGAGCATGCATGTGTGCAAAATCGCCTAAAATAAAAAAAATTGGTAAGTTTTCCGGCATTTAGTCTAATTTTTGAAAATCCTTAACATCCAATATCACTACCACAATGTGGTTCGATTAATTGAAAAACTAATCCACTCTTGACAATATTGAATAAGCCAAAAGTTACCTTGAAAAGTAACGGCAACTTTCCAACGTCACAGTTTAACATCTTCCCTGCAACTAATCGCACTTCGGGGAGGCATAGCATGATTTCTCGGAAGCGAATTGATCCACTCGCGGCCGAAGCAGCAGCATTACTACGATCACCCTCTGAGCTTTCCATAGCTCGCTGTTCGACATAACGTTGACAAGCGTACCAATACTGCTTATTAATTTCTTCCACTTTGTCGACTTCTTGCAAGCCCTTGATATCTGAAAAGTAAAAATAATTTCTACAAACAAAAAAATTATTGGCAACTACACACACTTTAACATCACGATTAACAGACAGACACAAGTTTAAAAGTGAAGCAGTCAAGCCAAGGGATAGTCATGCGCCAGATTGATTCGAATTTTCGATGACTTTTATTTACTAAATGCATCATGGTTTGTCTCATGATTTAAAGCAGTCATAGCTGCACGTCAATGGTGTCTGTTGGCTCGAGTTTTGATCTGAGCGACAGTTACGAGTCTTATACAAGATTCGAAGTGTTTGGCGCCAGCTACACTATAGGGAGACTTCCGATTAATGAGCAGCGATACACGCATGCATTGCTAACGAGACAGTAAAGCCGAATTTGCATTAACGTCGCACGCTATGTTGCACATCAGTAACGGATGTGGCTTGCTTTGAGAGATATTTATTGAGACAATAATACATTGATGACGCACCAACGTCGCCGGGCGGGATGGTAATTGCACAGAAATTCTTGTTTTATAATTGCCGTTTCGTGAGATCAAACCGTAAAATAAAGGGGGACACGAGAGATGAAGAGACCCCTCAAAATTTAACAACTGTTGGTAAAGTGGGGGCACTCCAAAGAATATGAGAATAGCGGTCACGAAAAGTTGAAGAGGAAGACACTTCGATATAATCGAGTTATGGTACTCGTACTATCAAACATTGTTTGAAGATTAGGCCTACACGACATATTACTGCATAATGACAGTTTGTCATGTCAAGCCTATCCCCAGCCTGAAAACCTAATGCTTAGTCCAAAAGTCGATCACACATCACAGTGATCGCGGATAGGCAAGTGTGAATAACACAAAATCAATATTTACCCCAAAACACTGATAAAAAATTAGAATCGACTTTTGCATGAGATTCGGCAAAAATTCATTCAGTGTCAATGCAGCAAGTGCCCTACCATCGTGAGTGACGTCGCGGTGGTATTTTCGTTATCAAAAATAGATCGGAAGTCGTGACATTCAGACCCAAAATTTTGCCAGAAATCACACCAGGCGCCCCATCCCACAACGTGCTATGTATGGTTGTCTTGCAAGTGAGACAGCAATTTCAATTGTGACGTCATAGTCGCGAAAAAGCCTAGCCTTGCACGCATGGCATTGAATCGAACAATTAGTGACTTGAACTACTGCCACGATGGTCAGTAGGCATGGCGTGACAAGAATAAGAGACAGATCCTCTTGTTAATTGAGGGCTAGAAAATTTATTAGGCTTTGGCAGAGCCATTGGCACGTCTACAAAGGTCTCATAACAAAAGCATAGTGAGCACGTGCGTTTCTGTTGATTGCTTTTCTCGGAACTGCAGTAGTTCGTGCTTGTTACTATCCTCTGTGGGTCTCAGACGAATTCCAAACGATCAAGATAACGTGGATGCAAAAAATCAATTTCAACTGACTTAGTATATTGAAAACTGCTCACAGAGCGCTATTAGCGGCCTGGACTATCACAGAGTACTTGATGTCAAGCACCAATGTGGAAGACGTTAAATTGCAAGTGTGCTAATGACTTTTCTAGCTCATTAATTTGAGATTTTCCATCAATAAAATCCACTAATTCTTATGTAATGCTTCTCTATTCATTAAACTTTCAACTTTCGTAATATTTCAGATCGTGATTTTGCAGGAGTATCAATTGAACATGTATGTTCATGTACCTAACATTAAACGTTTATTTACAAGATTTTTATTCAGACAAACAGGCTGCTTAAATGCGCTAGACAATAGACATAGCACCTTCACTAAGAGTCGTTCAAAGAATAGTATCACCTTTCATCAAAAATTGCTGTAGATACATTGGGCTGAAGCTTTATGAGAAAAGCTTATATGGCTAATCAATTATTAAATGTACATTTGAGCCTCTGTAAGATTTAAGTTTTTAATTCCTGATAGATCGATAATGTGTGATCATATTTGCGTTTGATCAAATTTTGTATCAAAAAAATTTAAAACGGAAGTAGCAAATAACAAGACAAATACATCCAATAATTACCTTGATTGAGATAATTGATAACTTTCATTACGACGAATTCTTCCTTGCTTATTTTCAAATTAGAAAACTTTTGATACAAGTATGTGACTTTTTCCAAAATTTCCATTTCGCTGTTGGTAAAGCTGAAAAACAAAAAATAATTATCATTACAGAAGTAGATTAAAAGATTAGGTCATAGATATCTGCAGGACAAAATTATAAGAAATGACAGCTTGATGAAGGATACTGCAGTCTTACTTAAGTCTAAAAATGATAGAAATGACATCGCTAAGGCGCGGTGTTTCGGCAAAACTATTATTACACGGCGCTTAAAACCAGAACCCCGTGGTATGAAATCCTACAATGTTCCCAATTATTTGTGCTAAAAATTGCAAGAAGCTAAACGAGGAAATAGGAGGCTATAGAAAGCGAAAACGAATAGTTTCCGACCCTTTATAGTGAAGATATAGTGGAATTTCCCAAAATGCCTCGAGAAACAAGGAAGTTTCTCACGTAAGACCGTATTTAATTAAACAAAAAAGTGATGGCATTGCACTTCTAAGCTTTCAATTCCATGCCAACTACACAGAGCACGAAAAAATGATACACTGTTAAAAGCACTCTTGTTCTCACGCAATCTAACTACAAGACGAACACCACGTTAGCATGCTATTAAGCACTGGGGTAATGCTTAATATAGCGTAATAGCTCGTTTACTCCGAACGAAACATAAAAAATATAAATTAAGAGTCAAGGCAATAAACAAGTCGAAATTTTTGCGTTACAGACCAATAAACAACTACCAGGCTACATCAAAAATGAAAAATATTGTAGGGTTGAGACTTTCGATTACCCAAAACATCAAGCACAGTATTTAAATATGCAAAACTCTAGCAAGAACAATATCCGAAGTACTTAATGAGCTGTTTACATTTACAAAGAAGAAAATTATGCAAAGCTAGCTGCAATTTTTACACCACAAGCTATTTTTACGGCAGTGAAAACAAGCAGTTACCAATTTAGTTCTTGGTTGTTGGGAATGTACTTCGCAGTATATGTGGCCAACTCCCCAAATAGTTGTTCTTCATGAACGCATAGAGCAGCCAAAAGCATTATTTCAGCCCAAGTAGTTGCTAGTAACGTAGTGTGATCTAAAAACGAAAACAAAAATCTTCTTTAGCAAAAGTCGCATTTAATATAAAGTCTAACACGCTGTTACAGAAAAAGTTGATCAGCGCCAATTGGAATTTGCATTTTGAAATAAAGTGCAAGTATACACAAGGTGTAAGGTAAGCTAGGTGTTTTGTTCCCAAATGAAATCATTCACTTACTAAAATTACGCAACTTCAGGCCTATGCCCAGGCCCGAATGTTTTCATAAATTACGTAATAAAACATGTGAAACGATACACTTGCTAATATTTTTGTAAGCTATATTTTGTAAGTCCAAAGGTCAAATTCGCAACGCCGAAATCGTGCAGTAAGCCAGGATTTTCGCTTCACATACGAGAGTATTGAAAAGCTTTGAATGACTCTCACAAAAACCACTTCCATAGCAATGCAAGTGCAAAAATTTTGAAAAATGATCGTTTCCCGGCTTATACTTCCTTTTCCATTATTCACCTAAACTGAAAACAGGATGTTCGAGCCCATCATCCTCATTGCCTTGATCAACCGACTCATAACAACAATTAAGTGCTAAGTCACTATTATCTCAATGCAAACCTAAATTTATTTTCAGAAATATTGAAAACGGTCGTATTTAACCGCACTTTCAAGTACCTTTGATTGATAAGGAGTCGAAAAATGGCAATTTTTTGATCCATACTATTTGTCTGTATAACATCTCATCACCGACTTTGCATAGAATCACAAAAAGATCATCCTAAAAACAGAATCGATAAGTATTGCTTAAACCCATCGTAAAAATAGAAACTGCATTTACCACTTCTCGCTTACAAGTATTCATACTCTCTGCTATATTTGCGTAAAAAACAACAAAAATAAAATTTAAAATGCATTTTATCATTTAAAATTTTAGGCAAGTTAAACAATCGAATCATTTTTCTTACCTTCGATATCGAAGTTTGATTTGAGCCATCTTCTGATCCGATATGGGCGAGTGGACTCATATCTTCAGCTTGTAACAACTGTTCAACTAACGACTTCGGCGCTTCGTCGTTCGAGTGAGGGGAGCGATGTCTGATAGCAAAACGATAAATTAGTTACATGCATAATAAAGCGAAATAGCCAAGCGATTTTGCGGGCAGGTCGCGCATCCTACGCGGCGGGATCGATTCACGGCTGGAGCCGATCGCATTTGACATGTATAGTGGGGACTGTGACTCGAAGAGTGCAAAAGCTTACGTCGCAATTTCCCTCAATCTGTAAAATTTTCTGTTAGATATAATGTGAAAATGTAGCCATACTAAAGGAAAGGAATCAAAGTTTTTTAGCATGTTCAATCAAGGTACTGTATTTTGCAAGGTGTAAAGTAGTGATTAACGTATCGTATCAAACAGCGGAAAAATATTTCACAAAACTTAGAAGTTTCAAACCAAAACATCGGTAATTTCTTTTTTTCGGAGCGATTGGACAGAAACTATTGTTTTCATTTCCTCGTAAAATATTTCCTTTCAAAAATGCATTAGGTGCAAAAACTTTAATTTGTTTGCAGGAAATAAACAAATACTTACGAATGAAGGTGGTTCTGAGGCGCTGGATACTGATTGGGACGAGGAAGAGGAAAGGAATTAGCTATCATGTTGGGGTAATATGGATTGTCCCTAAACACAAAGCATGTTGGCAACTCTAAACACCGAAAACGCAACGTAGCAGAGCTAACTGTTTACATAAATAATCATACATTTAGGTATAAATAGAAAACACAATTGTGAAACTAAGGTGTGGCAGCAAAAACCACATACAATTAGCTTGAACTGATAACTTCCAAAGAGGCAAGCTGTATTCAAAATGGCGTACCTGAGTGGTAATCTTTGATATGGCGGCAAAAACCGCGAGGACTGATTGTTTCCATCTAACAAAGCTCTCCCTGGTAACGCAAGACCATTGGTAGACCTCACCCCCATAAATCCGTTGGATGTTGGGGGAGTAGTAGGGCCGGAGGATTGAATATTAAGCAGATCTCTGGGGTTGGTGCCAGGGGGGAGAAATGGCAAGTATGAGGGAAGGTTAGGAAGAGACGGATTTATCCCCCCAGACATTTCCAGCTGTTTTTGTTCCCTCTGTTGTTGTTCCTCCCGGGCAGCTTCCTCCTCAAAATCTTTCCCGGACAAAATTCGTTCAATTTCTTCATCAGAAATCTTAACACAACACAGACGAGTCGATTAAGTGATCAGTTCCGCGCATTAGTAAATGCGCGTGTTTCAGATATTTACGAATGTTAAGGGAAAATGTTGGGACTTAAATAGGACCAAATAAAGCAAATGACGAACAGGCTAAAAAATAGAAGACGCTATTGAAGTACTTTCCTCTGCCAGGAAACATAATTCCAAACCGAAGTAAATTGTAGTAACAGGTTTAAAGATACATAAATGGAGTTGCCATTAAGTCACAATAAGCAATGACGTATCTTTGTACGTTTCCAATGAAACTATCCAATGCGTGGAGAACAAAAAAATGTCAACAATTACACAACATGATCTACTCATAATATTTCGAACGTATATGTTAACTATTTCGTCAAATGGTTAGATTAACTGAAGTGTTACAAGAATTCTGTTTATGCCACGGAAAAAGCTTTTCCAAAAACAAATCTTCAATTAGAACTACCATTAAAACTCTCAGTTTTGTAGCTACTAAATTATTGTAGCATATGAATAACTGATTTGATCACTTCGTCAAAAAAGCCTTACTTTGATTTGTAATTGCAATTCCCGCAGACCCGCACCGTATTGATATTTTGCAAAACTCGCAAAATGAAGACACAAAAAAAACCAAACCTTTTTTAAAAAACTTATGGTTAAAGTTTTTTTTTTATTGTGAAGACATACTCGTTGAGGGTGTAACTTTCAAAGAAGGGAGAACGAGTTTTCGAGTACAAATACCTACCTTCACTGGTCCTATGCTTTTGTTTCTTCCACCAGGCATTCCGTCTTCTCGAATGGCTATAAAATTGAAATCATTGATAAGCATTGAACAATTAATAAAATTTATCTTCATATCAATAATTGGGCCTTTTGGTAGTCTAATGGTATCATACAGTTGATACAGTCTTGAGACGCACCTTTTCCTTTCATGTCCATGTCAAAATCGATTTCTCCAATTAAAATTTGTACCTTAAGTCAAATCACGACTTTTTCAGCAAAATGGCGGCTAACTACACGTTCAACATAATAGTTGCTTTTTGGGAAAAAGTTTAGTGAACAAGGAAGAGGAACTATGAACGTTCCTTGCTATTTCTTCGAACCTACCTTTCCTATTCATTCCCATCTGTAAGCACTTGAGTAAGCGACAGAATTGGCAACGGTTCCTTGCTTTACGGGACATGACACAGTTCTTGCTTCTGGTGCATCGATAAACTCTTTTGTTGCAGATGCTCCTCTTAAAGAATCCCTTGCATCCTTCGCATGAAATGATGCCATAATGCAATCCCGTCGCGCGATCACCGCAGATAAGGCAGCTCTTCACTTCCTTGCCATCATCTACAAAATAAACAATGGTTTAAAATCTTACTGAAAGTTTGTTTAATCCAAAATAGGCGTAATCATAAACATTTTATAGGTTTTATCATAGTGGAATTATGAAAATTGGCAAAGACGCAATGAAAATATGAAATTTGAGGTTTAATATCGCAATTATATAACTGCATCACATTTTAGTGGATGCCACAAGTTTTGCAAGCATTGCTGACACATTTCGACGGGGTTATCTCTAGTTTGTGGGTGGGATTACTTGGGAAAAATTCATGATTCATATTCTATGACCAGTTCATTGTGTTTAACATCGATGTATTTGGCAATTTGAGCAAGTAAACTTTTGAATTGGTGTGAAATGACACATATTTCGAAGTTACAAGGTCGCGACAGCGAGAGTTTGGGATGCATCACAGGGTCACTATGAAAGTTCTTGAAATATCAAAGCAAACGCTGAACGGCACCTAAAAAAATTCAGCGAAATAACATCACTGTCGCGTGACAATGCCAAATTGAAGGAACTGTGTGTACTATGTGTAGTATGCGAAAATCTATGTCTTCTTAGAAACATGCGATGATGCAACATATGCTGGCTTGATACAACACCCAATAGCGATAACAATGTTTCTAAGACATCAACAAGCCATGCGGAACTAGATGCCCAGCGTTGACACAACATTGATTCGAAAGACAATCTACGGTAGACGTTAAAAAAAAAAAACTCACAAGAATTTCTCGAAGCAATTAAAAATCTTTAGTTTTGATTTCATTATTTCACAAATCCACGAATCTAAGACATAAGACGTCTCAGCTCGTAAATCTTTTTTCTCTTTCATCTCAACTATGTGTGGATAATAAATAGGTACGTGGGTTAGAACTTCAATGAAAATTGCTTTATCGATTAAGAAACAATAAAAGAGGTGTTCTATGATGACGACATCTTAATTGTAAATTGCTAGAAATTTGGTTTAGATATCCCTCTTCACAAATGCAAAACTAGATATAAACAGAGATAAGAGTCCTTCTAATGCGGATTATCAAAGAAGGTGGTGCCCATATTGCATGTGACTGAAGTATAATGGTATTGATATGAAGACAATATACTGCAAGTTGAAAAGTTGATCCTAGATATGAATCGACTAAAGCTAGAGGAAATGACTGATCCCACCCCCACGTTGCAATTTATTGTTTACCAAAAGCATTCACGGTCTTAGTCATTTGAAGTACAAGGAAATACGGGCAAGTTCGTGTGCTGATGAGATTATGGCTCATCCCACAACATATTAAACGAAACTAGCTGGTATGCTTAATTAACCGTTGAACTTAATTAAAAACAATCAAAAAATATGCACCAAATATGTGGATTGGGATTTCTGCCAAATAACGATAATAGTTTAGCATTAGCATTAACTTGACAGTATCATACGCATTTATCTGCTCTTCAGAGCCATGTGTTATTTACATGGAAGTAATGACCTGCAATATGCGAGCTAACTGCTACGTCTCGTTTGGAAAGTCTTATAGGAACAATGAAGGTTATTCCAGAGCAATCCAATAAGGAATCGCGATCCATTGGACAAGTGAGTTACAATGAAACTAGATCATTTGCATTAAATTCAGGTCTAGGCAAGGTGTTTGACCGCGCGCGACCCACAGCTTGTCATTGTTAAACAATTCAAACTGATCACGAGCAAATTCAAGGTTCGCACGCAAGACAACAATTAACAATGTTTCAACATATCAGCCTTACTTGCACGTTGCAACATGACAGTGATAACTAATCAGCAATTAATCAAAGTTCATTCAAGCGTTCATGGACAATTCGCCGATGAAATGCTAAGCTTACAAGATATTACACAAAAATCTCACATGACAAATCAGAAACACTGCCAACTATATTTTAAAACTTAATATAGCTTTAAACCTTTGCTAAGGCGAGGTGGAGGAAGTTTGCCTCAACAATATTGTTTTGGCGCGATCAAGTCTCTATAAAGTTGCTTTCTTACCTTTGCGTTCATTTTCCAAAGAATTTTCGAAATGACGATTAGTAGGAGAAATTGGGGAGGGGAGGCCATTCTGAAATGGGCGAGAGGGAAAAACGTAAGAACCGAAAGACCCCACGTCTCCCATACCCGGAAAACCCATTCCGTTTGGAATAATATGGGGTATTCCGAAAGTGGGAGAGGGGTTGAAAACAGGGGAGGTAGAGGATGAGTCGGGAGTTTTCATCATTTGGTTGAGAACGTTGCGTTGACGGGATGAGATCAAAGAGAGGCCACTGATGCCCTCCATACGATTCTGACTCAAGTCCAAACTCATATTACAAAAGTTTTGCAACTCTACTACAAAACCACTGCAAAGGAAATATCAAACTATTACTCTTGAACAAATGATTTTGGTTGGAAATTAGGAAAAGTTTGCAATTGTCTGATTCACTAAAAACACTTCTAAAAAATTTATTAGTTTGTAAAATGTACTTCTTCCCGTCTCGCTTTTATGAAGACTAAAACTACAGGTATGAAAAATTTTAAGGGTAAAAATTGAAAAAGGCGTTTAAAAATTACAGAACTTTGTGATAACCTCGATGCAAAAACATAAGAAAATTTACACTTTTTTCAACAACGACCGATTTCTGTTTTTCGATTTAAGCATCTCTGGGAACTCTATTGAAACACAATAAATCAAAAATTTAAAATTAAGCTTGATACATCATTCGTTCATAATTAGACAACAAAGTACAAAATCAAAGTTTCTGCATTTTACATCTGACATTAGCTGCTACATGAGAATTGACGAGATGATAAAAAGTATCTAAGACGATCCTGAATTTCACTTCTAACTCGCGAACTATTCAAACGCTGATTCTTTAAGACGTCACATTTATTTAACTAGCAACTGTCTTGCCTTACGACTTGCAACTAATACACAGGACCTTCATATCAATCGCATAGTTCGTAATGGCCGAAAATTTCAGAAATGATCTAACTATAACTTAAACAAAAAATTTTAGATAGATAGTTAGCATTTATTTTTCATCAAAATCCAGCTATACCGCACAACGTTTAATGAAAAAAAATTGCATTAAATTGTACCTTACTAATTTATGACTGACTTCTGCATACAAGACATTTTGACCTACCATTAGTAATCATCATCATAACACTAATTTCACTAACCGAAGTACTGATGAATTTGTAACACGGTTAACGGAAGTTAGCATTGTGCTGTCATCAACAATAGAGCGGGAAACTTGCTCCTACTTATTCTCTTTCTTTATCTTACAGGCGCACCGCAAAAAAAAAGAAAAAAAAACATGAACGTCGCAACTTGCACATTCGATACGCGAAGAAATATTTTTGTCATCTTTACATTTTTATTCTAATAATGAGAAGTTTTTTTCTTTTGATAATTCAAAATCTATTCAACAATCAATATGAAATCTTTATCGTAGCAAAATAAGAAAAAAAAATCAAGATGTATTGAATTTACTGTAAGCAAAAATTTTTGATTAGCCAGCTTCAACTTCAATCATAATTCTCTAGTGCGAAAAAAAAGTTTGGTTTTAAAACATCGCCATGAATACTATTTTATTCAAAAATGCGTTAACTCTGGTGTGAAACCCTGAATAAACCTGCCGGGAGTGTCTTAATATCAAACAGCGTTGCACTTGCGCTGCCCAGGTCAACGCGATTCAATGCAAATTTTCGAAAGTCATCTTAAACATACGTTTGGAACGATCCAGGCATCCACTATATGCGACAATTAAGTATGAATTAGGTGAACAACTGTCTGCTTGCCTTCCTCGTCTGAAGAGGTACCATGAGGTAAGTCATCTAATAAAATCTCGTTCTAATCTGAAAACAATGGAATTGTCAGATCACTCCTCACGAAACTGTAATTAAGAAAGAAAATAAGCAAAACGAAGAAAACCGATAAAAGGGGAGATGCTCGTCGCCGATTAACTTCACGATGAATGACTGATAAACAGCCCCCGGGGAAATCAAGGGGTTCCGCACAGACGAAATGCCAAATAGAAGGACAAGCTGCCGCAAAATTAATGATGTAACAAACGAATCGGCGATAGAGATGCGTTCTAAAACGACTATTAATGATATTTCAATTTCATGACTTGAATAAAAAATATTTCTAAAGCGTTTTCCAGACGTCCGATAAGAAACTGACAACGCCATCTACCGACAATCACGAAGAACAACTTTAGTCCAAAAGTGGCCATAAATAAAGTAACGTCGAAATCATTACTAATGCATACGAGAAAAAATTGTTTTTATTTCTAAAAGTATTTTTTGCAACCCAAAATTGTACTCTCTCAAGCAAGAACGATTTAGATGTAATGAAATGCGTATAATATAGTAATGACTTCGAAGTTGCTGCAACATTTTTGGATGAGAGATTGTATAGTAGACAGATGTAATGCTCTCGGCTTACCTACACATACTAATGAAACCAGAATTTTTTACACAAACAAGAACATTAAAGCAACAGCAAACTCAGTTAATAATTACAATTAAAAATCATGAAGATAGAAACAATTTGAGCATTCACGAGAAAGAATAATTTACATTGAAATGGATGAAAAACGTTTATAAAAGAACAATCTAGTTAAACCAGTGATTTAATATATTAGTGTTTGGTTGTGCGATAAATAACGAAAACAATATTTAAGAAAAAAAAAATTTAACTTTTCTTAAGTTGAAGCTTTATAAATTTTCTTAGCTTTAAAATAGTATTTGCTCTGATCACTTTGCTCTGCTAATCGGTCAAAAAAATTAAACGAAAGTTATTTTTCGCGTATTGTTTTTCTTAGTCTACCATCAAAACTTGTCTACCGTGTTAAACTACTCTACACTTTAATCCTGCTTTACGAAGTAATTGAACTTGAACTAGATAGATAGGGTTATAAAATCACATCTCTTTCTAAATCTTCAAGTTTCCATTTCTACGATAACCCAAGCTTATGAAATCACATCTATTTCTCAAGCTTCAATTTCTACGATAATTCAAGAACGCGCAAGCTAGAGATATAACACCCGGCAAAGGAATATGACTCAGAACTCTACCTGAGCAGGAGCGCACTTCCAAGAAAAGTTGCGTTAACAATAAGCAACATACTACCTATTGCGACCTCTTATTCAATCTTCGTTCTGAACCGACAACCACAAACTAAACACATTAGTGATTCGACTAGCAAACTACACGGGCTTAAAAGGAACAAAAATTTTTGATTCGGAGTAAAAATGATTCCCAATTTAACATCGACAAAATCGATTATCGTAAACGTATTTCCTAAAACTAATTTTTTGATAAAAACTTTTACTTCGGAACGAAAAGTCCATTAACGCTCCACGAAGATATGATTTCTCCGAAACAATAAAACCAACCACTTGAACTTATCTACTATGAAGCAAAATCGATCTTTTTGCATCGACCTAGAAAATAGGAAACGGCCGCTGCTCTCCGAGGTGAAGTCGATGAAGGGTTTGGTCGATCACTAATTAACAATATGCACGAGCGCAACATGACAGATTTAAAAAGCGCCGGCAACCTCGACTATTGATTGGCAATGCGAAATGCAACGGTAACTAAATCGTAGAATTGTGGACAACTACATGTTTTTGCTAGATATAAAAAATCTGAAATAATCACATTTCATCAACTTTATAGGGATAAATAAGTTCAACTGATGTGTCGGTAATCCGTTCGAAAAAAAAAAATTGCCCCGACGCAAAAGCGTCAAAATGCTGCGCAGAACGGCAGTGCGCAGGTGAGCCGGAAGAGTAGTGCTCTCAAGTTGCTTCTGGAACAACGCACACCGAAAACAAACGTCGTCTTGCACTTTGCCAAAAATCTAACGCTCTTCATCATCTTGCTCTGCTCACGACTAACTTAAAGTTGGAAATGAGAAAGAGTGCTTGATCATTTTAGTTTTTAGGAGAGAAGTATCCCATAAGTTAATGCATGATTGAGCCAAATATAGATCTGATGCGAAACGATACAACATAACGTCAATGATTATACGGGTTTATGGCGAAGTGATATGGTTAACATTTGTAAGTGTGCGTGAGAAGATATACTAGCCTATATAGACGCTGAATTTCTGTGAAAAATTATGCCAATTTTAACGCAAAGATGATAAAGCAAAATTGTTTAAATACCCCCAAAAATTTGGAAGCTGAAACCTTCATTTTGCATAGCGGTTGCCGGAGAAGTTAAAAATCAAAAGCAAATTTGAGGAAAACAACACATTTTTCTCTCACTGCACACTTGTGCATTGAGCGGCGCCTTGAGAAACTTCTTTCAATCCGGAAATGTCATATAGCGAGCGGAAGTGACGTGTTGAACCGGTGTGAACCGGAATGAACGAGAATATTAGCATGTGAAAAGGACAATCATCGTCTTATCATCACAAATAAAAGAACAAGTCGTCATCGAATAGTAGGGACGTGATAGTATGGGCAGCCAACGTGATTCAGTAACGCCGACAAAACAAAACGAATGTATGGGTCACATCGGTGCATTTTCACTTCCGCAGAGGCAAATAATAGAACTTTTCAGTTTTCACGTCGAGAATATAACTAAAAAGGTGCATTAGTATGATTTTGCATGTGCTACAGCACGATCCCTAGCAGCGGCGACCTCGGCATATCGAAACACTTCCATGCGAGCCAAAAGGTCTGAACCGTGTCAAAAAATTGCAGCCAATTGAGCAACATTACATAATTAACAATTTTTAACTACGATTAAAATTAAAGATTTTTTGCAAAATTTTGCGGCAATGCAACGAAATTATTACAAAAGTAACAATTTAACACCATCGCTAAAATATTAGACTTTGAAGCTAATAAAATGCAATTGAAAAAAACAATTTTCTGAAGCTTCTCACGCAAAAGCTAACACAATTAATTCCACACAAAAACTTACATCGACATAAAAGGCAAAAAAATCAAAAATTTGCCACACATTTAATTCATGAACAAAAACGAGTACTTCTTGGTCCACTTGAACATTATTGACGTCATAATTTCGCTTTTAAAGAGCAGTTCGTTATTACAGCGGTTCGATCAAGAGCATGGGACATCGTTCAACCGATCGCTTTGCATTTACGCGCTCTTGCATTAGCGCTGCAATTAATCGAACCAAAAGACTTCTGACGTGAAAATAGTACAAGGCTGTTCCGGTGTATCGCTGGAATTAAGCAAATTTTTTTGCTAGGTCAAAACTTTTTTACTAAAAAAACGAGTGAATTTTTCAATTTTCACCTTCGCATAAAACGTTGAATAATCTGGTAAAATTTTTGCAGTTTTTCGGCTATTTTCATTTAAGTGATTTTTATTTAATTTTTTTTTTCAACGTTACAATAAATCAACGTCAAAACATAATAAAAATGCTATAAAAAACCATTCCTGCAATAAAAAGTTAAAAGAAAAAAAAATTTTTTTTTGATCAACCAATACACGAGCAGTCTATGCCAATACAGCGCACTTATCAAAATTTTTGAATGTCTGGGTAATATTATGTAACGGGTAAGAACCAATATCGAAAATGAATTAGTTCATAAAAATATTCGTTGACTAATCACATTTATCCACATCTAAACTGGCCTAAAAGTAGCAAAAATGCGGAGTTTTGATTATAAAAATGCGTTCCTTTCGTATACCCAAACTTATTTCAAGATGCCGTGTCAAAAAATGTCACTTATTAATAATAATTACGGAAAAAATTCGAACTATTACACATCAAAAAATTGTAGGTAAATGTGCTATTTTTAAAATAATAATTTTTCTAATAATTACATGAAATGCAAAGCTGTTTGCGAACATAAAGAAAATATCAGCATATTAACGTGTTTATCAAAAACTCAACCCTCACATAGACTAGTGTTCTGAGGAGAGTGCATGCCGTGACCGAAGGTTAAACACCCACGCCTATCTATATTAGTCTTACGTAAAAGCAACACGGTTAGTTTAAACGAAACTAACTAGATCGGATTTTATTTATCAAATAAGTTTAATTCAGTGGGCTAGAGTTAGACCGAGTCTTTTCAAATAGCAAATAGGTTCCTTACTAACAACGACCTTTCCAACTCTATAGAAAAAAAACTCTTGTACCGGAATGCTCCCATGCATGACCTTCGAAAGCAGGAAAAACTTCACTTGCTCATAGCCCACCAACAATAACAGATGCACGCAATATCGTGCGCCAGCTCGATAGAAACGAGTACTTGTTGATGATATTTCATGATTTGCATTCTATTGAGATTCAGGACAATTTTAAAAAGGTCAGGTAGAGCTCTTATGCATGAGCGAAAACACGTTTAATCTTCTTAAACTTTTTCTGAAGTCGATTTTAAAGTGTTCCTTATTGTCAGTTAGCGTGCAAACGAAAGGTCGCAGTTTTTCCAGGCTGCTGATAAAAAGCGATTTTCTTCCATGAATACGAAACAACAACTAAAATCATACAAATATATCTTTAAATGTAAATTCAACAAAGAGACCGAATTCTTACGAAATTTTTCCAAAGATAATCGAACGAAAGGAATTCCAATTTTAAAAGAAAGAACCACATTCACCGAAGAAATGCAATTCACATACGAGGAAGATATGTTTCTCAATTTGAAAAAAATCTTCGTGTATTTTTAGATCGTATTAATCGCAAAAATAAGGAAGTGAGGTATCTAGTTATAGCATTGTTGAGTAATTAAACCCATCACGCAAATTTTTCCGACGGAGCGGCCTAAAATAATTGATCATTTAACATTTCCAACATACCTTATATACGTGACATTTATTCTTACCCACCTAACATTTCGTACAAAATAACTGCAATTTTTTTTAAAATTAAATGTCGAAAAAACGTTATTAGTTGTCAAGCCATTTTAATTTAACCTTTCAAGAATAACGCAAAAAAACTTAACAACCTTGCGACATAGGGTGGTAATTTACCAAGTCCATATTTCGGAGCTGTTGTTTAGAAAATATACTAATGCCAGCTCAATTCAACTCCGTTAAACGCTGGTTTACGCATTTATTATTTAAATTCAGGTATTTATTTTATTTTATCAAGCGCTCAAATCTCAGTGAAGTTTAGTTCTGGAGGGATTATAGGCATCATTTCTTATTCAAAATTTCGTTTTTGTTGTGTTTGTTATTGAATACTTAAGCTCATGCGATATTTACAAGCGCTAACGGACAGTATAAAACCTTGTCAGTTAATGGTGATTTAACGAAACAAATTTGTTTCATTCGTTTCACATAGTTTTTAAAGCAGATTAGTTAATGAAAAAACAAGATACATTATTAGCAAAGCAACAGTTTTGTGAGTACTGCGGCAGATAGAAGGGCTTACTGACTGCGTACATTCCGCACAGCCCTCGCATTCATCGCCCACATGCAAACACACGCATAAAAACTGACTGCGAAAATTTTCTGATATTCTTTTAGCAAAGGGGCAATTGTGACATAAAAATTGAGCTTAAGTGACATCTAGCGGTAAAGTACAAAAAAACTTCTTACTTTTAAATATTTAGGCGAGCATAATAAGGAAGTGTTGCTGCGTGATAGTAACATGCTAAAAGCTTAAATATTTCGCATTTTCTCGTTGATCACAAGAGTTTTCAGCAATTACCATCTTAATAATATTTTTTGTGATGAAGAAGGCTTTCAAAAACTAGTTATGAAAATACCGATGACGAATGCAACATATTAAAAAGTAGCATCAAAAAAATTATGAAAATCCTAATACCACTTACGCTGCAGCAAAGGAACGATAGGTGAGAGCTAATTTTCTCAGCTAAGATATTCCACCAAAACGCACTCGCCGAGTCAACTCGCTGGACCTGGTAACTGAAAGCGTTTCCGGCATGGTCGGTCAAGGCCCATCAAAACCGTCAAATAACTAACCATCTTAAGTTTCGGGCACAGAACTACTAAGCTTTTGATCGCAAGCGACAAATTCACTTCTATGTTACGTGATCGAGGCATTTGGTGCGACGTTTAATGGGCTCGGGGCCGCCACTTGACCGAAAACCCAGCTGCAGTCGCTCACTAAATCTCCTTCGCGGCAAAATGCTCCGTTTCTTACAGCGGTAAGTCACTTTTAGGTCTAAGAAAATAGCATATTATTTAAAAAGATATTATATAATTACAGAAAAAAATCAACTGTATTATTCCAAATCATCCAAACGCTTTATCTTTATTTGACCGGAGATACGAAAATAAACAGAATTTTACATGTCACCTTGAACTTCTTACGCGATACGCCCCTTGCAACTCATTCTTCGGTAACTAAAAACCTATTTTTGCCCTGAGTACCATCTTGCACTCGCCACTTACATAATCAGGGCACCAAGCACTGTAAATAGTACAAGTTGGAATGATAAAAATGAAATGATAATAACATGGCGCCAAAGTTCGTATCACTTAAAGCTCTCATCACAAATCTTCATGTACTTTAAGTGAAAGAAATCAACATTTACATTTGCAAAAACGAGAACAACTAACTTCTACGCACTACATAGGCGCAGCGTCTTTTTATCCTACATATTAGTTGTTGTTATTTTTTCTTTCTTGCCGACTCTTTGCTGACCAATGGTATTTATTAGAAAGAAAAAGATTCACGAAATTATATAATCGGCCGAAAATCATAACTAAAACCTGTCAAAACCATCACGTTCTTCCCCGTTCATACTTAAAAAGTGTCGCAAATTTCCGTAAAGAACGCTTACGCAACACTAAATGCATTTGCTGCAACTATTAAGATCTACATACAGTAAGGTAACAATGCGCAGCAAACATTAGCCACGATGTAATCAAAAACTAAACAGAGTTGCGCAAACGAAGAGCAGCAAAAGCGAAGCCATTAAGACTCCAGCCTTTTTTAAACCTAATTCGTTTCCGTTCCCTTCGAAATGACCGACAGATAACCTGAAAATGATGACTAACTTTCCAATAACGAGAGTTACACAGACATGCTGCAGTGCAACGTTAAAATGATTCAACAACGACGGCACCCAGCGGTAAATCTTTTCGAGAAACTTAATCAGTAGAAGGAGCTCCCAGTCGCAACAGCAAAGCCCAAAAAAATTAATGTCGTCTAGAAAAAGTTCAAGTAAAAAAAGAAGTAACATCCCACTCTTACCCAATCTATCTAAAGCCAACCACTATGATCGATGAAGCAGTTGGACCGCACCATGCACTTAAGTGTCGCCCTAGACACCTACTTCATGTCCTGAAGCATGGCACTTTATACACCGAATTCTGCACTGCCAACAGTAAAAGTTGATAGCATAATCGGAGTAAGAACATTCTAATTTTCATTTGCGTTGAAAAGGTTACCAACAGAACACTTTGAACAACCGATTATCAGCAATCCGTATAATCGCGATTTGGGGCTGAATTCCACCGAGCAAAAAAACTCTTTAAATTAAAGTAAAAACTGACAAGCTGCTGCATCGTATTTTGAAATGAGAAAAGCTTTAATAGTGAATATGATGAAGAGAAACATGTAGTCATTTCAAAAGAAAAAAGTTTTGGAGCCAAATAATTTAAAAACACGGGTAGGATTACTTCCATGAACAAACACTATTGTAACCCAAACCTTCACGGTCTCCTGTCGTGGAAAATTCTTACTTAAACTTCATGTTTTATATTTTTATTTGTACTAACGAACCGCGACAAAATAAAGCTGCCTTGTCTTGTTCAGCCATCGGAACCATTTATATCAGGGCTACTCAACTATAATTAGGATCGGTCCAATTGGCAAAGTTCATTATTTGCAAAGGTCCACAAAAAAAATTGTAGCTGGTTTGATTCCGGCAAAAAAAACTATACCAGTCGGTTGCCTGAGTGATTAAAGGCATTGCTATCGGCGCGGATATAGTTACCCTGTCCAATTTGGTAGGCCTGGAAATTGAACTCTGACCCTCCGGCGTCAATAGCAATGCCATTAATCACTCCAGCAACCGGCTGATATAATTACCTTGTCCACAACCGGCTATTCAGTTAGCTTAGTTGTCAAGCGCACGCTATCGGTGCGGGAGGTTTGGGGTTCGATTTCAGGGCCGGTAAAATTGGCACAGTACCGCCAATAGCTTGCCATCGTTGCAATGTTTCTTCGGAGCTGTGTTGCCCAGGCGCAAAGCAGCGAGACGGGCCCTGTCACTCGTTGCACGCTTCGGCGTAACACGGCGAGTAGAATGAAGATTTGATTTTGATTGATTTCTTCATCTTTATCCTCCTATCACGAGAAAGCGACGGAGGCGCTATGCGTAGGACGAATCCAGACTCGCTTAGGAGTTGCCTTTGTTTCCAAGTTTTCCGCTTGAATTTTCTTCTGACTTCTTAAATTTGCTGCTTGCCAGATTCCACCAAGCAGAGATAATCATCGTGAAGCATCTTATCCAAGGACGCAACAACGAGACTAGGTTGGGAGGTGAAGCATCAACCGTGCGATCATGGTCGTCGTAATTTATTTTTTTTGATTTATTCACCCAGTCTGCAGTGATTCCAAACGCCGACGTGCTTGCTGCATCATAATTAATTTTATTAATTCATAATCATTTGTTGATGTCATAATTAAAACAAGTAATTATGGCATTAAAAACTCAATTGTGATGCAGAAAGCCCGTGGGCTTTCGGAACCACTTAAGCTAAATGTGGTCAGAGACTTGCCACCGCTGCGGTGCTTCTTCGGAGCTCAAAGGTGTGTCGCCTGATAAAGTTTTATCTTTTCATTTGGAAAATATTCGATACGCTAAAACTTTATTGGGCTCCAGCTTCAGTATTCAGAAGGAAGGATTTGGACCGCGGGACGCCAGTTGAGTAGCCATGATTTATATTATTGTGGATGGTTATTGTAGAAGTTTATCGATGCAAGACAAAATAATAAGTGTAAAACAACATAATAGTAGCATTAGTAGGTAATAATTATGTGGTTGTATTATTTCATAACCGACGAAACGCAAACGATTTGCTGATCTTGAAAATTGTCCTTCCAATTTATATTAATCAACACAGCACTAATATGAATCCACGAATAATTTACAAAAAAAAAAACATTACGTGAAATGTCTCATAATATTCCTAATAGAATGGGCGAGCCATCCAACAGCCACAGATGAAAAATTAGGATTACCATCGAAATTGGTCTGATACAGCTGGCACAAAAGAGTGCCTCTGGAACATAGCAGTAACACTAACCCTAAAAATTCGTCGACTACGACAAGTAGTAACGTCGTAAAACTTAGAACCTAAACCTAACTCGTAATTAACTATTGATCGATTTCGGCATTGTGAAAACATTGTCTCACATTCATTGCGTTGTCAGCATTACTGTACTTCACTCAAAATTCCAATAAACTCATTACCACTGTCACCTGGTGCTGACTTTACGAATACTCTTACACAATCTGAAACAATGCTAATTTTCTCTTCAAGTTGAACGATGAGCAAACTTTTTCCGACTTTTAATAAACTGATTCAAAAATAATAATTAAGGAGTTGCAAAACTTTTGCACAAAACTGGTCAAAAAAGCGTTAAACACAAAACTGATTTGAAAAATATATTTTCGAATACTTTAATCACAAAAATAAGAGCCAACAGTATTGGAAATACTTGAATTTTTTAAGCCGTTTCGATTTATGCCTATCCAATGTCAATCTTATTCTGAATCATTCTATTTGAATAAAATTGACAATAGTTTAACAATATTATCGGCTCTTATTTATGTAACTGATGTTAAATATTGTTCAAGTATTTCTAATTTAGAAGAAATTACGCTTGAAACACCAAATCACCACCACGGAAGGCTCTTACGCGGCCCCCGACTATCACATAAACCTACAGTAGAACTTATCTGTCAATATGCAAAATAAACCTTTATAGCATCTAAATAAATTTTAAAAAGCAGATTTTTTTGAATCAAAAAGAGCATCTAATTTTTAAAGTAAGCAATTTTTACAGTAAGTGTTCTCTAATCTAATTTTTAGGCGTAGCTTTAAAATTAGTGAATCTTATCCAAAAATCTCGAAGCTCTATAAAAGCACGGTAATGATTTCTCATAACTCCACCCACTCTCCAGATACAAAACGAGGAAATCCAATGAGCTGACGACTTCTGATTCTCTTCATTCAATCTATCCTTTTTCAGAATTGACTTTTTGTGGCAGGCAGCTGCTCATAGTACAATGAGATAGAGTAATTGAAATTACGAATGTTTGCTGATTTACAAGCGAGGGCCTGTACCTGGCTGGCCTCCTTTCCGTTACTTTTGACTCAGAAAGAGTCAAGTCTGACGTCGGTTCTGTGCTGCGCTTGATCGTTCCTGATGACGTCATCTACAAGCTCTCTTACTCAAGCTCATCATAGCGACACGTCATCCTCTTTACTGGACTTCATGTGTGCGTTACGTCACAATATTACGATCTATCGATTGTTCTTAGCTTGTGGTTCTCGTCCTTGCTGAACGACGAACTGAGCGAGGAAACCGAAGAAGGTTGAAAAGCAAATGGCACACTTTTCAAGGGTCTTTGGACGCTCATGTTTGTGTTTTCTGATCAAAACACGACAACGAACTCGTATGAACTGCAAAGTGGAGCAAACCGGATCGAGTGTTGCCACGATTACACGAGCTCGATGAAAACGTTTTCAAGGCATGTCGTTGAAACAAGCGGTCAATAACGAAAATGTGACTTCCAATTCAATTGGGTGCGCTATCAGCGATACACCAGCGAAGCAGCCACTACAAAAGCGCTGATACTGATAGCACAGCCTCGCCTGCAGCTACGCAAGTGCAATTAGTTTGGGCTCACCTAAGTTTCAATACACTAAAAAATTCCTAACCTAATTCGAAAAGCCTACGATATCTAAGTCTTCATTTTGAAGCAACAATTGCAAAAATGAGCCAAAAGATTAACGCCAAAATCAAGAGATTAAACTGCTTACATGTGCTAGTACCGCTAATTATGTACCTAAGCTAAAAGTATGAAAATCATCATAAAAAGTATTTCGGTTTCCAGTTCTACAAAGCAAAAATCATATTGAGCGAGACAAAATAGTCTACACATTTCACTTTAACGACAACATGCTTAGCCTTACAAGGCAAGTCAGCCGTATTTTTTCTTCGCTACTCAATATGTTTTCACTCAGTTGCCCGATGTTTGTTTGCGCCCAAAATGTGGGAACCAAAAGATCGACTCATCCATCCTCAACTGACAAAAACAAAAGAAAAATTTCTGCGTGACATGGTAACAAGAACACCGACGTAAGATTACATCGAAATTTTACCCGGATGGCCCCTTTGCAAGATAACAGCGAAAAAAGAAAAACAATTTCACTTCTTCTGATAAAAAGCAAGTGACGCTAACGACCTCCGCCGACCTATGAGCTCAGGTAGGTAGTTCAGGATGATGTCATTCATAAAATGTCGGTTTAATAGCCACCATCAAAACTTCCAAGATTAATTAAAGGCTTTTATGCCAGCTCTCCTATCCTTTCGTCACAAGTAATTTCTCCCAAATCGCTTTGATTTTAGAGGAAAAAAAATTTCTAGCATTTTCACAGAAAAATTAGGGTGACGCGGCAAAACGAAAAAGCTTGAAAAATTATAGTAATATTTTAAGAAAAAATTTTAAAAATAAGTGATTGAATGACGAGTCAATCTTGCTTTTCATGTCTTGAAACTTCACACCTACATCCTCTCCGCACGGACTGGGTAAAAACGTCTGAACAAGCTTCATAATTACGTTCATTTTTAATGTTCAGAAGAACAAAAGTATTAATACGTGGTAAGAAATTTATATCAGCAGTTTGTTACAATGAAAACTAAACGAAAAACTTCCCTGCCTCATGCAAAATTGGACGGTATCTAGCAAACTTAAATCACTGTTTTGAAATATTATGTCAAGTTAATTAACAAACTTAGCTGAATATCAAGTTTCTTCAATTACGGAAAAGATTTGAATAGATGAATTTTGGTACAAATATAATTTTAGGATCGCACGTTTTACAGTAGTGAAAACTTCGCGAAGCTCCACCTCGCTATCGAACGAACGCAATCTACCTGTTTTATCTGTAACAAGTAGCCAAACAAAAGCGACCAAATTATGACCACAACGAACTTGAAAAAAGACTAAAAACTAGGCTAGCTCTCAAGTCTCATTTCCTTTGGTCATAAACAAATAGGCCAGTCTACAATTGGTTTGAGATGGCAGCAGTTACATCCAAACCAGAAAAATTTCAGTAACCCACATGAATGCTAAGTACACTTTATAAACCTTTTTACTCACCACAACAATGTTGCTGTTCCACGGAATTGGTGAGGCAAGGATAAACCGGATTGGCTCCAACCATGAACATGCTTACCACTTTACAAAATTTACAGCCTTAACTCTACTAAATCTACAAATTAAGACGTTGAAAGGACGAAATAATGCTGATCTTAGTAAAGTCAGCAAATTTAGAAACGAGACATCTCACTGAATCAACGAGCAGAAATTAAGTGAACAAATTTCGTTTTTCTATCTGGTGATTCATTTGTACTACTCACTGATGTCGCCAAAACCATATGTTTGTACGACCAACTCATTTCTAGTATTAATCCGTTTTAAACATGTTACACTCTTGAATTATGCACAAGTAGCAGAGAAAGCGAACAAGAAATTTCAAATGTGCATCAGATTTAAGAGAATTGCAAAATGCAGCTGATAGGATTTGAAGCTGTAGTTTGCTGATATTGAATGCGACTAAGACTAATCGTTAATCAGTACATTCAAATATTCAAAAGCTTGACAAATCTACTCTAAAGTAACTACTACACAGGGGTGAAAATATTAAATATTGCAGAACTTCAGTTTTTTTTTTTTTTTTTAATTCGCAGGACTGACTGCCAAGCATTAAATTAGTTCTAAACTGATTTTAAGTATGCGCTGCACATAATTAATAGTAAAAAATTTAGAAAAGTCAAATTTCTTGTTCAATATTTTGTTTTGATTTGAAATAAGCACAGATGTGTTCGACAGTAACGACCGATTTTCTGACAAAGTCGTTCGAAATCAAACATGTTCCTCTAGGTCTAGGATATAAACCACTTAGTTTCTAGAGTTAAGTCCAATGTTCGGACACCGACATCATTACAATACATCATTACAATGCAGAAGTTAGCGCATTAATACTATCTGACCACGCATCATCATTTGTATTTATAATCCTATAGCTAATTTTCTACACAGTATTAACTGATTCTGGCAATCTGGCGGCGGTTTCTGCAATCCTTGTAAAAACTACTCTGATGCTACTCCTATCTCGTTTACAATACTTGCCTCTGGTTATTCCTTTCGATTAATGTACTGCTTCAAACAATGGTTGATTAAACTATTTTTAATCTCGCTATAAGTAACCTTACATCTTAATTTTGACGAAAACAAGTCACAGACAGCTACGGAAATTTCGAAACAGCTACGTCTGCACCTTTTCTAAACTTCACAAACAATACAAGGCGAATAAAGAGCTTGAGAAAGTTGCCGGTAGCCAATCAGAAAGTGTTACAACTCACCCTAGCTAAGCAATAGGGCCACGACATTGGATATGTTTGACTCTTTGTCATGTCCATACATTGTCTTGCCCGCATTGAAGTTGAGATTCTCATCAAATGATAAAGATTAAATTACAAGCTTTGCTAGAAGGTCGATGCCTGATACAACCCTGTTCTTATTTCCAACATCAAACAACAGGATCGAAAACTTTTGTAATTTACACTTTCGATTTATTCGCCCAAAACGGTATGACGTCATTACATAAGAGGTCTCCATCGGACTCACGCAACGTCATACTGAAGTCATTTGACTGGAAACAAGGATTTCGCCATGACAAATAGTCCCTTTCATTTATTGATTAGCGAACTTCGACAAAATACTTTGCCGAGAAAATGAGACATAATTGGCTTGGAATTACAAGGGGAATTTTACAATGGCTATGTCATGACGAAAAATTCTTCTCTTTTTAACAGTGTAATTCAAGTAAGTAGAAAATATAATCCGCAATTTTGAACACAGCTTATTGCGCCCTCGCTTGGTTTGGACACAAGTTTTTTTAGCTCCCGAGGGACCAAGTCTGTGCGGAACAAAACAGTCAAGAACATTGACGGCATAAATCGTCAAAAATAGAAAGCAACCACACCAAACTATCGATGCACTAAATGTCAAGATAATCAAAGAACCAGTGAAATGTCTCAACCATGATCGTTTTTGAAGCTATATAGTTCAAACATTTTTAACAAACAAAACTAATTGAAGACGATTGCCGCTAACAGTTTCAAAGTTTTTTTGGCTCACGAAAAATCTGCACGTCTCCGTAGTGAAAAAGGAAGTCATGTGCTTACGACGTTGCCCGTGATTTCCTATCCCAACACTTTTGAACTTCTTCAGCTTCAACCAGAGACTCGCGACTTGGTTCACATACACAAAAGTTAAGGATTGTACACCCATCTAATGTGCACGCTCAAAGTGCGTTCACCGAAACGCGAAAATGCGAATACCATTGCGAACTACATTGGCCTTCGATTACGGTGATATAAAATTTGCTAGCCAGCGTCAAGCAAGCTGCTTGTTCCATGATGTCGTAACACTGCAATGTGCATTGCCTCATTCCCGTCATCAATGCACCTCAAGCATTTTCTGGATACCGGGCAATGAAGTAACAAAAATTGTACAGGTACAATTCGTTGCTTTCGCGTGGTTTTTGTCGCGTTGTCACACCAAACTCCAACGTCAAAAAGAAATAAACAAAAAAGTAGGTAATCGCGTTGTGGTCGGTCGCGCATAGGCTAACACACCGTAAGACGCATAATGCGCAGTTGTGCAACACAGGGTTTTTAATTCTTACAGGGTCTAACAGTTGAAACTTTATTCGAAAATAAGCATTTACGGATACAAAAACGGCAAAATATTGATAAAAACTAACAAGGGTGTTTTAAACGGAAGCATCCAGAATGGCGCTAAATGACTTTATTTTGCTGATGATTCGAAGTTGACCCAGATACGTGTTCAAAAACTTTGTTAATCGCTTTTAGTTTAAAAACAAACATTTGGTTCAAACGGGGTCAGTAGATTTTCTCATCGTTAGCAACGTGTCGTTGTTATTGAGGTTAATTTCGCCGGAGAAAACCTCCATTTATGTGTTCGAGTCAAAAATCAGAGGTAAGTAAACAGAACAATTCGACCTAAATACTTGACTCGCTCACGTAATCAAACTTTGTCGGAGAATGAACTTACTTGACCGAAGCGCAGCCGGACAGGTTGGGCGGTGCCGGTAGTAAACGTAAACAATTTGTCAGCGATGATGTAACATTGCTTATTCACATTAAACAAACATGTAAATTAAGGAAACGCAATGACATATGCTTTTGTAAGCTTTTCGGAGTCAACATTGCCCATTTTCACATCACAGCGAAATACTAATATCTAATGCTTATGTGTATATTGTATACGAAAGCTAGGGTAAATACATTTCTCGTTGCAACCTTCACATGGACCTGCATAAACCCTATATCCTGTCGCCTCAAGAGGGGGTTTTTGCTTTGTGTGATGGGACAAAGAGCTTGAAGAGCAAAACTAACTTTGACTAAAAAAAAATTTACTTGGCCTGTGAATAACACTTCCTAACTAACAAAAGTTTGGGCACGTAACGAACGTGAATAAAATTGACACAAAAATTGTTTTTTCAGCTTTCGTCAAGCAATAACTGCTGTGTTTTCTTAATAATGACTCATTAACAAGATTGTAAGAATATTGACCAAAAAACTCCTTGACAACTGCGAAAGGACTGCTTTGACCCAACCAACTGACCAACATGGCATAACCACGAACCCTGAAGAACACAATTATCGACGCAAAGATCTGCCATAAGGGATAAGGCAGCTCATTAAGCAACCCCATTACAGCGCTTTGATAACTTTCTCGTGATAGGCCAAACATGCAACTAAAAAAATACAATGCGTTGCGACAGTACTATTTCTGCATTTTACGTTAACATACAATTGCGAGGGTTATGAATAGCACACAAATATATTGAAACAGATTTGTTGTCACAATGCTGCCGTTGAACCGATTGATGAGTTACACAACATAGTGCATACGATAACTCGAAAATGCATACCAGTAGGAAGATATTATTTACCGTAGACGAAAAAAAAATCAAATTTGGTTGCTGAGACTGGAATGAAATTAACGAGCTGTACTAAAATTTAATTCATCAATTTTAAGCATACTAAAAAGGGATCAAATTGTAAGCTTTTTCAAATAGTCAACAAACCCACCATAGCATTAACGATTTAAGTTAACCACAATTAATCGAATCTCATCGTTACTCAATTTCACTTATCATAAAAGCACTTTTATATACAAGCGGGCAGGCAGAAAGCACCTTTTTTTTGACGATTTTTTTTCTGAAATATGGTTAAAACATTACACATAACAGTAATAATTGTTTTCTTTGGCCGAATGGAATTTGTCTTTTGCCCCCAAATGTAGCGCTAACTGCGACCCCGTTTAAATACGTTTGCGTCTTTCTTATTAACAGTTTCAAAAAAACAGTATGTATCAATGGTATTTTTTTGTTGCAATTGAAAGAACATGAAGTAGCATTTGTAATGATGTTTCATTGCTAACACTATAACTAATGCAACCAACGTGACCGAAGAACGATCAGTACATTTCCACTGCAGTTGATAGGTCTATATATTATCGACAGTCAAGTTAGTGCATCACCTGGTAATCAAAATGGCAAAAAGGCACGGCCTAGTCAACCAACCAAAACTTTATTAGATAAACAACAGATTGCTTAACTCATCCCACATACAAAGCTGAAGATGCTAGAAAAAGTTATGTCGAAACGTACAGCGTCGGACAGCAAAAAGATTGAACATAAACTGTTGAAGGTGATTTCTCAACTTAAACCATTTGGGTGTATGTGAAAGAATCTTACAATTGATTCTGATGAATCATAAGTTAACTTGCCGCGAAGTTATAAGATATGATGATAGGTTGGATGTATGGCCATGTCCTCAGGAAGGAAATATCTTTAATCATCGTGCTTCAAGCGCAACTTAACCAACCAGTAATCGCACCACCAGCTGCTTGTCCATGTTTACTCCCAATCAATCGGATCAAATTACTCCCAACAACAACACGGGGCAAGCTGATGAAAAGGTTCAAATAAATGAGAGTCCATGTTCGCTGCATTAGAACAAATTTCGTTTTTAGTTGCTCGATTGTAACTGTTGTAGCTAAAACAGATAGTAACCACAATATCAGCACAATCGCGCTGAAATTACGGGCCATAACTTTCATTCATTAACAATCATTACTTTTGATTAGAAAAAAGACCCAAAACCGCAGACCTACAGCAAATGCCGCTTCTTTTCTGTGAACAATTTTGCGTCAGACAATGTTATCCTGACTATTAAAAATATTTTTCAGTAAACACGAAGCGAGGCTGACATGACAAAATTAATTTTAAATTTGTTTTGAAGCCCATGACAAACCATATTTGCTTTAACCTTTCTTTCTTTCTGAACCGAAAACGAAAGTGAACCCCAGACTTTTGAAAAATCTCAATTAGTAAAATTCACGTTTTGCTGAATCCACACCCAAATGAGATTACGCCTACTGTTTCGAGTAGTTTTACACTCTAACTTAAGAATATTTTTTTCTCTTATAAAAGTAAGATACGTCCAAAATATTTGGGTAAAGACAAAATGCAGAAAGGAAAACTGATCTAATCACACGTACGTATCGTCAAAAACATATTTGAAACAATTGGCCACAGGCTTTCATAACTTTTACGTTAATTTATGGCATTCATGCTTTACGACTTAGGCCGATTATGTCTGATGCATATTTCGGTCACTCGAAAAGCGCAAGGTCACTTTGCAGTCTTCTTAACAGATCAGCCAGTTTTCAGTTTGTTGCTTTTCGTGATCGATGGTATTAGAATATCCGTAATCGAAAAAAGTGTTGACCTAATTTACTTTTGAATAAGGCAAATATCTGCGTTGGTTAATGATCGACAATGTCAATAAATACTTCCTAAAAGCTAGTTTTTCTCTCAGAACACAACCAGTTGTTAACGAAGAGCTGAAACAAAAATTGCAGAGCAACAAGCTCGAACAAACTTTAAAAAAATTGTTGAATAAACCTTTGTTTTCGTTTTCATTATTTATTGTGAAATATAATGTGATAGTCCAACGGTGTTTCTTCTTGTATTTTGCTCCGTATTTCACGCCTTTAACAGCTCAGATGGCCGAGTGGTGAGAGCGTCCGCCTCGGTAGCTGTAAACTTGGGTTTGAATCCGAGTCGCGTCAAACCGATGACTCTAAAATTGGTATTTACAGCTTTTTTGCTTGACGCTCAGCATTAAAGGGACAGTGTGAAGAACAAGCCGGCAGATTAACTTGTTGTGCCGTTGGGAAAAACACTTAGCGAAATTCCCCCATCTTGGTGTGGTAGAAAGATGGCTGCTTTCCTAAGCGAGCTAGTATAGCGCATTGATTGCTTTCTTGTGATAGGAGGATAAATACACAACAAAATCCTGTCGCAGCATTGTGCAAAGCTCATCGCTTATGCGATTTGAGCACTTTAGCAGGGGTGGAGATTATTTGCTTTGTGGTACCACAAACAAAAAATTTCTGAAGTTCGTCAAATCTGATTGAAAGATTCTTCACCCTAGACTACTCTGAGCTACTCTGATGAGACCTAATAAAGTCAACACAGTGACTGTCAGGAGATTGAGTAATATGATATACATGTACTTTATAAAACGCTAGAGTCGAGTTGTTTTATGTTTGTGCGATATAATATCTTAGTCCAGCGTTGTTATCTCTTGCGAACACAGACAACTGACCACCGTGAAAAACAGCTCCGCGCGCCTGTATCGTAGCGAAAATGCTTCGTGAGTTGAATAATTTAACAAGGCTTGAAAACAGACTAACAGCGGGGAGGTTCGATTTAATAGGTTCGATCTAATAGGTTCGATCTAATAAGTTCGATTTAATAGGTTCGATCAGGGTTAGGTTCAGTTAGTTAGAGTTAGGTTCGGTTAATTAGAGTTAGATTCGGTAGGTTAGAGTTAGGTTCGGTTGGGATTAGATGTGGTCAAGGTTAAGTCCGGTTGGGGTTAGGTTCGGCCTTGGTTTGGTTCAGTTAGGGATAGGTTATGTTCATTCAGGATTTGTTCACGTGGCGAAAATTCTTGCTAATAAATTAGGCGTTTCTGGCGGTCAATTGTCGTGTACCGATTTCTTGTATAAACTGAACGAATTGCAGCGATTAGATTAAAAAAACTGCAAAGCATAATTTTTCACGTTTTCAAAAATTTACACTACTTGTATAACAAAATAAAAGCTTCATTAGCAATAGTAATTTCAAAACTGTAGTTTTGAATAGCACTTAACACTTACATAAACCATGAAAGTAACTGCAGCAAACAATGTCTCAAGCTTCTGTTGAGCAAAAGTTAAAAAGTTACTCTTTTATGAATAGTAAATGGTGTTGCTGCAAGAACCGGAAATGGATACTTGGCATGGTTCAGCAGCTACATACAGACTTCAATTAATTTCTTTCCTCAGTGAAATATAATCAATATTTTTTTGCATTTTTACCTTTTAACAAGAAAATGCAAAAAAGTGCTAAAACGAGCTGGCTTCAAAATTGCTAGCTATCTGCGTACAACTAAAATATTGGAAATTTTGCCCAATTGTTCCGCACACTGTATTTCTGATGCTGAATGAAAAGCATGAAACTGTAATTACTTTTATTTTATAGAGTCTTTGCTTTGACCAGATTGAGAATTAAATCTTGAGATATGACATTTACTAGTTCAAAGGCAAAAGGTCTATCCACAGAGCCATCCGACAGGCAAAAAAGCAAAACAAAGATTATGCAAAGAGCTAAACTTACAGATGAAAGTTGTAAATTGCTTAGTCAATGACAGCAAAAGCCTCCTTCTTCTTTAGATGTAATTGATTGCTTGGTCAAACAAGCACTTTGATGTCAAACCTGAGAGCTCTAGAAGCTTCTCATGTGTAATGCTAAGAAACACTTTAAATGCTCTATTCAAATATAGACATAACCCATGCAGTTAGCTGATTTATATTAGCTTAAAATGTAAAATCTCTCACCTGTGAATAAAGCACCACTGCAACCAGATTCAACATTGTTTTGTGGAGATGAGGTACCATAAACTGTAGAGGGATGCAGTATCGGTACATGAGGTAGGCGCCATTGCAAAAAATCTAAAACAAAAAGATAAAGATTGGTTATTTAACATAAAAAGTATGTTTGCAATTTAAACTAAAATTATGAAATAGCACAATCCGACAAATGCATCTGCACTACGTATTTTTTCGTAGATTTTAGAAAATCATGTCGGAAAAACTTCTAATAATAAAAACAAATTCTTGAAGTTGCATCACTCTCTGCATGCTGCCTGATTCACAAGTTTTCTTTATCACACTTATTCATTTTTATTTCAAGTTTCCATGACCAAACTACCCTCATCTTGAGATTGTTGTCTTGACGGCAGTTAGCAGACTTTTTTCCACAAAAATTGCTGATTTTTATTCGCTTTTCAATAAAGTTTAAATGTATTAAAACTAGAAGTTGGGTCATTGGTTAAGTTGCGATCTAAAGGAAAAGTTGTGAATTTGCCACTAATGGAGTAGACAAAAGTAAGCAAGTAAATTTCAGCAAAATTCGGTTGAAACCGGAAAATTAAATGTGCTGAATTAAATCTAAAATGTCCAAAACTTTTGAGTAGTTTTGGATAAAAGTCGAAATATTTAAGCGAAAAAAAAAAAAAAAAAAAAACAAACAGCATCTGCACACTGCAAATGCTTGAAAATCTCATATTGACACTTGACAATGCAACTTATATTAAAGTTTACAACTACTGCAAGTATCACATAACAACTTATCACTATTACATATTGGTAAGTATGGCTGAAACAGTCACATAAATACACTTTGTAGAATGTAATTTATGAGGAAGATCGAACAGGTACTGAGTGAAGTTACCTGTAATGATAATTCAAATGTTTAATGGATAGCCCACTGTACTACAGTATTAGACTGCTTTACAGTTTTTTATTAGAAAGAAACTTTATATATTTTAAAATACACTATAAAAAAATGCTTACCAACACTAGCACCAGCTGGAAGTTTGTGATCCTGATTGAATGCAGCCAAATCCATGTCAGACACTCAAAGAGTTATTTGCAACATCAAATAAATTATCGATACAGCAACAATTTTGAGGTAGTGCCATGTAATTGAGGTTACAATAAAAAAGTATATACAATCAATATGATGCATATAGGTCTGGAAACCTACTTCATGCACTTTTAAGTATTTGTTGGCTAAATACATAGAATTAGACATTTACAGTTGAAATATGGTATTGGTAAGTGTTTTGCACCAGTTTTTGATCAAAGTAATTAATGCACGATACCAGTAGTATATACAGACTAGACTGCTATACACCTGTATACAGTACTCTATATGTGATAGGCCTGTTACCAGTATTAATAAAAATATAAATACCGGTGGTCTATATCTGTAGGCTTATCCGCATACACAGTACCGTACACTTACCCTGGCTGCCTGGTCAAATATCCAATTAAAGGGGGTCAAAAGCTGAAAAGCCAACAAGTTTTCTCCATCACAATGATATTTTTGACGTCATAATTGAAATAGTGATTGTGACACTGAATATTTGATTACTGTATGATGCAGAAAGCCCTTCTCCAAGGGCTATGGGCCCATTTACAGTTCAATTGAACATGTGGACAGGGTAAAACGCTGCAGTAGTCTAGTTTATACATCTAGGATATACACGCTGTATTGGGCACACAGGCACTGTCTAACAGTACCAGTAGACTAGACGCTACCAAGTACTGGTATTTTTAGCTGGAGAAAGTGTAGAGTCAGCTGTCTGTATAGCACTGACCAGTCTGTTGAAATCTGCAATTATTAAGTCATAGGCCTAGTTAAACATAAAAATGTCAACAAACAGTACAGAACAAAACGAGCATCTCTTTTAGCCTACCGGTACCTCTACAGCTGACTGAGCTGAGCAGCTTCACGGTCTAGTAGTCTGCTATTCTGTATCGTACTTTTGTTTGTTTGTTTATTATGTGCGTGAATAAAAACAACAAAGGCGCATTAACATCATAGGTTTTTTTGCGCCTGGACTCATATTAGTAAGGAAATGTTAATACAGTAGACTAGTAATACGAGACGTCAGTAGTAATGATCAAGCAGTCAAGCTCAGAGGTGTCTAGTACCAGTAATGAGTTACAGGTTAGAAAAGCAAAAACTACACTGCTTCAATATCGCTCTCTGCACTACAGCATCCCACATCCACACACTAAGCTAGAGTATCTAGTCTAATTGCGGCAGATGCTTTGCTGAGCCAAACGCTACCCGTACTAGCCCAGCATATTGCGGTATTGCACACTATCGCATTGAAACAGCTACTGCTATAAATCAAGCTGTTGACCTAAATAATTGTAATTGTTCTCCTCGGAGATCTCCGACAAAATCCGTAAAGGAAGTTGAACGGACTTTGGTGTGTATACTAGAGATGGCTCGGGCTGACTTTTTTGAGGCCCAGACCGCCCACGGACCGAAACCTCTAGCCTAGTAACCGTAACCGGCCCCGCAACTCATACTAAAAATAAAGCCCAGCCCGCCCAATGGCCCAAAGCCTATTCTTTTTACGAACCTTTAATCACATTAATCAAACTTAAAGAGATTTCAAGAAGTGTTAGCGGCTTGTTAGCGGCCCAGTAATGAACAAAGATAGAATCGGGCCGTTAGCGGACCAGTAAAAAGACAAGTTAACGGCTCGTTGGCGGGTCTCTTAGCGGCCCGAGCCATTTCTAGTGTGGACCTCTGTATCTATATGAACCTCTTTGTATGGATTGGTGTCAGGCCCTCTTTATGATATCTGGACACAGGTTTACAGAATGGTGGGCTGCGGGCAGGATACTGGGGTTCTTCCCCTCGGTACTCGCTACTCGGTAGCAAAGATGTCCAGATTTCACATTCAAAATTCTAATCGATTGAAATTCTTCCCTAACCTTAGTTAACAGTTACTGTTAAGACAGTCAACCAATTGTTTTAACCAGGGAGTCGAACCGTTTAAAATATCGCTCCGGTTCCGGTTCATGACTTTTCAAAAAATTCGATTTAGGTTCGGTTCGGGTTCAGTTGGGTTGCACCAAAATTTAAAGATTCGGTTCAGGCTCACAGACTTGAAATATTAAAGGTTCAGGTTCAGTTCAAGTTCAATGATCTCAAATTTAAACGGTTGAAGTTCGGTTCGGGTTCACCGAAAAAAAAGCGGTTTTTACCGGTTGGCGGCTCAAGTTCGGATTCGGTCCGACTCCCTGGATGAATGAGGCCATTCTTTTTGAATCGGAAAATTATTTAGTTCTTTAGATCAGTGGTCGGCAACCACCGGGCCGCGGCCCGGTGCCGGTCCGTGTGAAGTTTGTTACCGGTCCGCATGCGTTTTCAGAATTTTTAAGTTTAAAACATTTTTATAACGTGAGACGCAATTTTGGGATGTTTTTGTAAAAATACTTAATAACTCAATATTACAAAACTAACCAAATTAAAAAGGCAAATCTTTTAATTGAACAGCGAACACGTTTGATTATGCTGTCATTTCATCGTAAGTCTTTTGTAAATCAAACAGCGCTTGGTTAAGAGAAAGAATAAGGTCAAGAATCAGGTTTGAGAAGCTACTATAAAAAAATTAAGCAATGCTGCTGCAGCAAGATTTAAAAGTTTAATAATCTGGTCAGAGTAGCCTAGCCTAACTGCCTAAGGCTAATCTAACTGTTTGATAGCTTAGCCTAAGCCTAGCCTAGCCTAAACCTTCTCTTGAAACTACCTAACGGTAAGTCTAACGCAAAATAGCACTTCAAAAAAACCAAGCATGCAATATCCAAACAACACATTTGCGAAAGCCTAGCAACCTAACCTAGGACTTGATCAACCGCTAATCGTCTGCTTCTGTCGACTTACATCTGTCGACTAAACCACTTGTATTCTACCAAGTTGGCATGACCTGTCCTGACTTGTTTCAGACTCATTAAGTTTGAAAAGCAGAAAGAATGTTAGGCATCGCAGCATATGTCTAGAGATTTTTATTAATATTGTTTAAGAATCAGCTCAGGTTTAAACATTAACGATTTGTGTTCAGGTTTATGCACATAAAATACTGTAGGTTCGGGTTCGGTTCGGGTTCACTTGCACAAAATTTAAAAGGTTCGATCGGGTTCGGTTCAGGTTCACAGATTTGAAATATTAAAGATTCGGATTCGGTTCAGGCTCAAGGATCTCAAATTTAAACGGTTCAGGTTCGGTTCGGGTTCACCAAAAAAAGGCTGTTTTTACCGGTTCGCGGTTCAGGTTCGGGTTCAAATCCCTGGTTTTAACAGTGATTTTGACAATACAAAACTAGTAGCCTATTTGGCAGAGCTGGGCACTCGGTACTTTAAAAGTAACCACGATATCGGCACCGATACTTTGCTAAAAAAGTACCGTCGGTACCGATAACGGTACATTTTTGAAAAAGTAACGATGATATCGTTATTCGGTACCGATTTTCGGTACTTTTCAAACGAAACTTTTTTCTTAAAAATTATTTTTTGTTTTGGTTTACGCCTTGCGCAGCAGCGAAATTGAAACCTTATCAAGCTTTTTGTCGCATCTGGTGCTAGTGTAAGATTTGAATTGTAGTCACGCGCGAATCTTGATACTGCAAGCGAATACTTCGGTTATATCCACAAGGCGACAGCGGCACGCTCACAAACGCAAGCATTCTCATGTATGACAACATCTATAATCTGTTGATCTCCTGCATTAGTTATGAGGCAAGGTATAACTAAGGAGTATCATTTTCAGAAACTCTCCCTGGAGAGCAGAAAAGTTTGTCACACCCTTGTTTATCTGGCTACGTTGCTACATTCGAACAATGCTAAGGACGTAAAAGAACTTATGGCCTATATACGAAAAGATGTTTCTAAAGTTCTTGCTGTGCGAACTTCATCATAGCATTGAAGGAGAATGTTTTCATTTTTAATGCCACTTTCAGTAGAGGTGGGTGAATCAGTAGCAGCATACTCAGAACGTTTAGACAGTGGTATAAAAAGTATTTTGAAACAGAACTTAAGTAAGAGCATTGTTACTGACGGCAAAACTACTCGAAGTAAAGTAGAAAGTATTGACTGAAAAAAGCACTTGAGTAAAAGTAAAAAAGTAGTCATTTAAAAACTACTCAAGTAAAAGTACTCGTATAGCGTTTTCAAACGTTAAAGTGTCAACTACACACTTACCGATGCGGTGATGATGGACTTGCTTTGAAGGTGGCAAAATGGTGAAACAAAAAAAATAATTACCGCCCAGATGTCCGATTCGATAGAGCGTCTGCTTCTGGAACGGTAGAATCGGGGTTCGATTCAGAGTTGGCTTAAACCAATGACTTAAGAATTGGTATTTATAGCTTCCCTGCATGACGTTTAGTATCAAAGGTGACAGCGTAATTTTTGTCGCATGGAGTGAAATTTCCATGGTGATGACGAGACCGAGTGTTATGGAGTTGAATAATGGAGAATTGGAGTGTAAATGCAGATTTTAGGCGCAACGAGGGATTTCAAGGCGAGACTGTCACTCAAATGCCACAATAGTAAACTACTTCTACTTTTCTCAAATAGAAACTACCCAAGTAGAGTTACTTTATACAAAAAGTACTTAAGTAAACGTAAAAGTAGTCAAAAAAAAAATTACTCAAAAAAGTACTCGTTACCGAAAAAAACTACTCTAGTAAAAGTATTTCGTTACTTTAAACCACTGCGTTTAGATGAGTCAAAATTTGCATTTTTTTCAGAATTTGCAGGTCTACAGTTTTACTTTGATTCAATGATACAGAAATAAATTTTTCCATATAGTCTAAACCAGCGATCTTCAACCTTTTTTACACAATCACCTCTTTTTGAAAAGTGTGGGTCCAAATTGACCCCACAAAGCATTGATGAGCAAAAATAAAAAAGGTCTACACGTCCGCAGATCTACTATTTTTCTACTGAAAGTGGTGAAGAGCAAAAAAAAAGATCTGCATGCGGCCCGCAGTTTGCCCAGCTCTGGCGTCGGAGAATTTTTTTTTTAATTTCGTTATTTGCAACTCGGGATGTGCCGGATAGCAAATTTTCCGGATAGCCGGATATCCGGCAAATCTACCTTACCGGATATCCGGCATGGGGCCGCAGCTCGGTGGTTGCCGACCACTGATCTACAACATTCTATTTGAATAAGGGATGTAACTTAGAACTACAAAAAAGTGAGGAGGCTGTTTAACTGATTACCCTAATTTACTGAAAATTTGCTAAAAATTGATGTTTGAGTGAATAACCTTGCTCATATGCTGATAAAATGAGAGGAAAAAGACTAGCTAAAAAAGCAGCTAAACTTAGCCTATCCAGTCAAGAGTCTTGCAACACCAAACCAGCTCTAACTACCACTACCTCTGATAACCTTCCAGATCCTGTAGTATTAAAAAGTTTAATTCAATCAATTCTGCAGGAAACAAACATTCTTCAAAAAACAATACTTGAACAGACAAGTGATGATAAAGTTACCAGAAGGCCTACTGAAGATCTGCTGCCAGTAAATTCAATTGAACAGCTTATGACAAACACAAGCTTTGTTGAGTCTCTTTCTACAAAACTTTGTGAAACAATCTTGAGTAAAGAAAAATTTACTCAAAAAATTTATGATTCTATTGCTCTTGATTGCAAGAAGGATATTGATGCACTACAGGAAGAAGTGAAAGTGACAAAAGCAAAAACTCTTGATCTTGAAGAAAAAATTGAAATGCAAGAGCAGTACTCCAGACGCAACTGCTTGTTGATTCATGGAGTGCCAGCCGAAAAGAATGAAGACACAAATGAGGTTGTTAAACGTGTTTTCAAAAATCATCTTAGTGTGGAGGTAAAGGATAATGAAATCGATAGAAGCCATCGGTTAGGAAAGTCTAATGCAGGTAATCCTATTATTGTCAAACTGGTTAGACATGACTTAGAAATCTTATTTATTACAAAAAGAAGCCATTGAAAGGAAAAAGTATTACTTGAGTGGTATGGAGCGTCTGCTTCTGGATCGGTGGACTTGAGGTTCGATTCCGAGTCGGGTCTAACCAATGACTTTAAAATTGGTATTCACAGCTTCCCTGCTTGACGTTCAGCATTTAAGGGACAGTGTGGAGAACAAGCCGGCAAGTTTACTTGTTGTGCCGTTGGGAAAGGCACTTAACGGGATTCCCCCATCTTAGTGTGGTAGACAGATGGCTGGCTACTCCTAACCGAGCTCGTACAGCGCTTTGTCGCTTTCTCGTGATAGGAGGATAAATATGCCAATAACAAAAAAAAAAAAAAAAAAAGAAGGGGATGCTTAAAAAAGTTAGAAACTCTACGCTAAAAGAAAGTATTATCATACTGGACAGCTGATGGAAAATATTTTACACTACTCCAAATGAACCAGAAAAGAAATTGTTGCTTAAACCACTGAATGTGCAAGACGTTTTCAATACTCAATAATTCAAATCAATTTTATTGCTATTCAGTTAAATGGCCTGAAATTTGCTGTTCTTAACAGCCTCCCAAAACTGTGCATAAGGTATTATTGTAGGCTCATCAGATTTGCCATTTAACTATGTTTATTTTATCATTTTGTTTTTGAGTTACTTGTTTTTTTGCTTACAATGGTTTGCTGCTTCAGCAAAAACTGTCGTCCTAATATTCTAGTTGTTAAATGTGATTGTCTCACACTCTTTTTCTTAAAGCCAAGTCAATTTAAACATGTTGTAACTTTTGACCATACTAGTTTTGGGGAAAATTTCACAGACAATAATAATTTGCTTCTTCTATGTTTACCCATTCAAAAATACAAAGAAGTGGAAAACAGCTTCAAAATTCTTTCTCCAAACTTAAGAGCGAACATAGGCCCTGGTGAAAACACAATAGATATGCAATTTGAGGATGATAATAATAAATTATCTGAATATTGTGAACTGGCTGATTTGTCCAAACTTGATTTGCCTCAAACCGAATCACTTTTAGTCTTACATACCAATATTAGAAGTTTAGTTAAAAATGTTGGTAAATTAGAAGAACTGCTATCTGATATGGATTATAATTATAAGCCAGACTTAATAGCAGTGACAGAGACCTGGATTGAACCTTCTCGATTGCCCAAAGTGCAGTTAACAGGATATACATTCACGCATGCTGATTCTGTAAATGCTGGCTCCAATGGGACTGGATTAGCAGGAGGAGTTGGTTTGTATGTGAAAGAATGCCTGATTGTTACCCCATGTAAAGATATAGATCTTGATGCAATTAATTGTGAAAACCTCTGGGTAAATATTCCGCTAAAAAATGAAAAGACTCTAACTTTAGGAATTGTATACAGACATCCTAAATCAAATTTGGTAGAATTTTAGGAAAAACTGCATCTGTCTGTTTACCATTTACACTAATTGAAAAGGACATTTTACATATGTGGTGACTTCAATATCGACCTAATGCAGTATGATAAGAATAAATTTGTACATGATTATTTTAATATGCTGCATAGTCAAGGTTGTATCTCTCTAATTAATAAGCCCACTCGTATAACACCAATAAGTAGAACTTTAATTGATCATTTATACACCAATGATGTTACAAAAGAAATCACATGCAAGGTGCTTTTGCATGACATTTCTGATTGCCTTCCATTTATATTTCATATACCTTTCTCCTTAAAAAAGAAAAAGTACGAAAAAATTTAAATCAGAGATTTTAAAAAATTTATTGCTGAAAGTTTTCTTGAAGATCTTGATGAAGCATTTAAAAACAGTAGAATTTCCCTGAATAACTTGAATATGCATGAACATTTTCATCAGTTTAAAAGTGTATTTTTTGATATCCTAAACAAGCATGCCCCAACTCGGTTACAAACTAGAAAAGAAAGCAAATGGCAAAAAAAAACGTGGCTGACTAAGGCCATTCGTGTTTCAATACGTAAGAAAAATGAACTTTTTGCCTATTAACTGAAAAACCCCAGAGATGAAATTGATTTATGCAAAACCTACAGAAATAAACTTACTCATATTAAAGAAATCTCAAAGAAAATGTATTACAAAAGTGTAATAGATGAAAACAAAAGAAATAGCAATAGATTATGGAAAGTAATTAAAAAAATTATCACCAAAGAAAGAAAGCAAACAAGTAATATTCCCCATGAAGTGATAGATGCAAATGGCCACAAACAAACTGATTCGGCAACAGTTAGTAACGCTTTTAATCAATACTTTAGTGAAGTTGGCTCTCGGTTAGCATCAAAAATTCCACCAACATCAAAATCCCCTACGTCCAATATTAAAAGTGTTCTTTACTCAATGTTTTTAGAACCTATTACTGAAGAAGAAGTGACTCATTCGATCATTAAATGATCACAAAAGTGCTGGGGCTACGGACATTCCAATCAAATGTATAGAGCTTTCTAATGTCATCATATCTCCCATTCTTACTGTGACATTCAACAGGCGTATAACGGAAGGGATCTTTCCTGATGATCTAAAAATAGCTCAAGTCACCCCTATATTTAAAAAAAGATCCAAAACACTTTGTGGCAATTACAGGCCGATATCAGTGCTCTCCCCATTTAGCAAAATATTTGAAAAGTACCTCCACAAACAAATATCTGCTTATTTGTTAAAAAATAAACTCATAGCTACGCATCAATTTGGATTTCGCGAAGGTTATTCAACCTCACTGGCCTTGGCTACTATACACAATGAAATAATCAGTAACATTGATAACATGCACATGCACATACACATGCACATGCACATGCACATGTAACATGCACAATATTCCTGGATTTAGCAAAAGCCTTTGATACGGTAGATCATTTCATTCTTATCAATACATTAAGACAATATGGAATTCGCGGATCTCCGCTTGAACTGCTGAAAAGTTATCCGAGTAATCGTAAGCAGTTATAATGTTCGCTCTTTATTTTGCAATGTTATCTGCGGGATTCCTCAAGGGTCCACTTTACGGCCACTTTTATTTTTGTTATATATAAACGATCTCCCTTTAGCAACTAAATTTAATGTAAAACTGTTTGCAGATGATACAAACTTGACTATGTGCGGTAACAGCTTAGATGAGCTACAAAACAATGTGAACTTAGAGTTAACAAACGTGATAAATTGGATGAGAAATAATAGGTTATCTATCAATTTTGCAAAAACTGAGTATATGATTGTTACCAAAAAGAAATTAGATAAATACCTCAATTTTGAAATCAAGATAAATAATCATGTTATATCTAAAAAAGAATGCATTAAATATCTAGGTGTATTAATAGATAATAACCTGGACTGGAAGCATCACATTAAACAGGTTTGCCAAAAAGTTAGTTCTGGAGCATGGGCGATTGCTAGGTTGAGGAACTATTTCAATACTTGTACGCTTAAGTCAGTTTATTATTCCCTGATACATTCGCATCTTTCGTATTGCATAAATACGTGGGAAAGTGCATCAAGTTGTAATTTAAAATCTCTTAAAATTTTACAAAAACATGTTATTCGATTAATTGCCGGGAGTGAATATCGTGCACGTTCGAGGCGCTTGTTTAGTCAACTACAAATTTTACAGTTGGAAGACATACATATATACTACTGAAGTTGCGAAACATATGTACAAACTCAACACGAATCAACGCTCAGGCCTTGAGTTGATTAATTATTGTCCGATCTCCAAAAATAATTCTTATGAAACCAGAAAAAGTGTGCAAGATAATTATTATATAATAAGAACTAATACTGCTTTTGCTCGAAGGTCACTGTCAGTTTGTGGTCCTCTTATATGGTCTGAAGTTCCACATGAACTAAAAAATCTTAGTTTTCCCAAATCTAAGAAAAATTTCAAGAAGCATTTAATTCTTAAATATGACACATGATGAGTGATTTACAAAACAAAAAGAAATGAAACGGCAATTCTAAATTACTGTTTAAATTCTAATCACAACTGACAATTTGGCGTATTTTGAGTGTGCATTTTCGTGTTTGTTATTATTGTCATATTTGTTTGTTTTTTTGAGTTCGATGAGAAATGTGCAAGGGACAAATTAATGTATCGACTATAACAAAAGTCTCGTCAACCTTGCTACGCACAGCCAATCCAGGCTAAACTCATTCCAGACTGTAAAGACTCTTTTTTTGCATTGCTTCCTGGACATCTCGACTTCATCTCTTTTCTAGGTTGTGCCCTATTTTTGGCAGGCGACTGGCCCCAAACAACGATACCCAATGAAAGAGCCTATAACTACTAACCCACATCTAAGTTACCGGTAGCCTAACTAGCCCACATCACTAGAAGCCCCCATGGCAACCCACTCATTTGCAGCTGCAGACGCGTTTCGACCTTATTATGGTCTCATCAGTGCAGCATAGCAATCTCACACCTTCCAGAAAAAAAATCTAACCTTCAAAAGAACTACACACCCCAAATCTAAGCCTCTACTGGTTCAGCTCAAGGTAGAACATTTGAAATAAAACCTTCAAGGTATTAGTACATGCTGGATTATGATGTCACAGATTCCCTGTAAACAATCGAAAAGAATAGAAACGACCGGTTGGTTTAAACATTATTTTCCCGGTAATCTCAGAAGGAATTTTTTGTTTACGGTTTGTAACTATGCCAGTTACCAAAACCTGCAAAAACCTCTCTGCCCAACCCGTTCGCCCGTGAAAAAGCGGGGGACAAGGCAGGCACTGTGTCTGCGCCAGAGATGTCCGGAGTCGCTTTTTTGAGACTCCGGCTCCAATTCTGCTCCGAAATTACAGAATCCTACTCCAACCCTGCTCCGGTTTACGTCAAAAATCAAAACTCCAACTCCTGTTTTCACTCCTGTTAGGCTACTCGAAGAATTTTTGCAAACTTTGCAATCACAATGTTATCCAAACTTTAGGCCTATGTTAAATTTCATGCTAGTGAGATTACTGGTGTTTAGAGACTGTGCGCGAACCGATGCCTCACAGCGAGCATAACGTGACAATGTTCAGTGTACATTACAATAATAACTTTAAGAAATGGTTACTCCGGCTCCAACTCCTACTCCAGTTTTGACGTTAAACTTAACTCCGAGTCCAATCCGGCTCCGAAAAAATTTGCTTGACTCCGGCTCCGACTCCGGCTGCTGTACATCTCTGGTCTGCGCATGCAGCCCAGAAAACACAGTGAACGTCAGCGCTTATCGGTGGTTTAAACATCAATATTCCGGTACGTTTATCGAACTACTGCATGTACAGTTACAGAATCCAGCAAGATGATACAAAGAAGGATATGTAAGTCAAATAGAATTCTTCTATCCTACACTTCTTCGATAGGCACCTGCAAAGTCAGCCAACAACAAAGCCCAATGTGTCAGGGTAAGAATAGGTCCAACAATAAGAATACAGTCTTTTAATGAAATAGAAAATGGTACTCCCCCATACAGGTGGGAATTGAACCATCCACTTCTGTCATCAATTATGAGTTGGATGAGAAATGTGCAAGGGACAAAGAAATGTGCAAGGGATAAATTTCAAATGTTCTACCTTGAGCAGAACGAGTAGAGGCTTAGATTTGGGGTGTGTAGTTCTTTTGAAGGTTAGATTTTTTTTCTGGAAGGTGTGAGATTGCTATGCTGCACTGATGAGACCATAATAAGGTCGAAACGCGTCTGCAGCTGCAAATGAGTGGGTTGCCATGGGGGCTTCTAGTGATGTGGGCTAGTTAGGCTACCGGTAACTTAGTTGTGGGTTAGTAGTTATAGGCTCTTTCATTGGGTATCGTAGTTTGGGGCCATCAGCCGCCTGCTAAAAATAGGGCACAACCTAGAAAAGAGATGAAGTCGAGATGTCCAGTTAAAGCAATGCAAAAAAAGAATCTTTACAGTCTGGAATGAGTTTAGCCTGGATTGGCTGTGCGTAGCAAGGTTGACGAGACTTTTGTTATAGTCGAAACATTAATTTGTTTGTTTTTTATTTTATTCGTTTTTCATGCTATAGCCAAAACAAATTGCATGCTTGCATCCTAGGGTGGCAATTGACTAGAAGACCGTATCGTCATTTCGTTGTCTCCCTGTCATGGTGTATCATTTAATGTACGTGTTGCATTTTGTATATCTGGCAAATAAAAACTTGATTGATTGATTGAACAATGTGGTTTTGCGATACTTTTTGAAGATGCTTTTCGCGGAAAAACCCGAAAAATTTTTCGCTTTTGCTCTCTTAAGTTTATTCAAAAAAAGTTACCGAAATATCGAGTAAAACGGTCTAAAAAGTAACGAAGATACCAAAAACGGTACATTTTTTAAAAAGTATCGACGGTACCGATTACGGTACTGAAAAAGTACCGCTTTACTGCCCAACTCTGGTATTTGGTTGTGATAATCGAATACTTAGCTCAAAAGTTGGCCTACAATGGATGAAGATTAGTTATGAACGTTAGATCTCACATCATTAAACAGAAACAAGTTTTGTTTTTGACGATGTTTCACTATTAAGGTCTAGAAATATTTCATTAATATTTTTATGATGTCTCTATTTTTCTCCTAAATGCCTAAAGTTCCTACGATTTACTACTTGTTGTACATAACTGAATTGTTAACTCATAATTACAAAGTCTACGGCTGAATCGTAGGTTTTGCTTGGAGATGTGCACTAGTTTATGTCATTGGCACGACAGATCGATCGCGGAATGATGCAACAATTGTCAAAAATTGCAAGATCTATGAAAGGAACAAAACAGAATTAGTGGTTTTATCGGTATGTCTAACCATTGTTTAAAGCGTCAGATTGTTTATGGTCACGCCACGGCGCTACCATTAAGTTAGTCTAGCAACTCACCGCCAAACCACAGGCCGAACCGTTAATTTCAAACATATATATTTAACTGGCAACGTGAATACAAACCAGTGAAGCAATACAATTTTTCCCGCCAAAAAATAACTTTGCGTTTGCAACAGAGAAAAGATTAATTAGGATTGTGACTCAGGGGTTTGTGAGGAACAGTGTCAGTGTGGTGTGGAAGTTGAATGTTGGCACTTACCAGAGGCTAGACTACTGTTACCACTTACCTAGTATCGGACCGGCTTTTGTTGGAATTCATTTGCAAAAAATTATGTGGGATGTTATTGGACGAAAGTCTGGTGGAAGGCTGCCGCGATCTGACGTGCAAATCGATCGTCCGACCTGAGCGTCTGAGCGTGGGGGTGAAAAACTAATCAAACCTTCTGATAGCTGGTTCCTGTTAAAGTTTCCTTCAGGATAGCCGGCAAGGAACAAAGTTTGCAAGTCGTGTCTGGTAAAGGGAACAATTAGAGGTCGATCTTTGATGCCAATCTTATCAGGGACTGGGGACGAAACATCCTTGACCTATTCTTGAACTTTTGTCATTGTTTGATGTTGTTTGTTATGTGAGTACCGGTTAGTTATTGTTCTATTGTTAGTCTACTCACTATCGTTATTTCAGATTAGAGCAGTAATCAGATTAGACTAGGCTTGTCTAGGCCTCATATTGGTGCAGTAGTCTACTTCTTCCTCTTTTTTGGAATAATCCTCCCGGTTGCCAGTAACTTCGCCAAACTTTCACATAATAATAATAATATCACAGTAGGCTATTTATATCCCGCTCTTATGTACGGTAGGGAATTTGTCCGTAGGATCTCAGACTGTCAAGAGTAGTACCAGTATTATAGACTATAAACTGATAAAGCAAAGGGGCATAGCGTAGTGCACTTAACAATTCTGACAGTAAACACATAAACAGAAAGGAAAGAAGTAACATATCAAAAGCCAATTTGAAGTACCGGGTAATAGGTTTTAAGACTTACAATGACTTATTGAAGAACATACACGCAAATCTCTTGGCAGCTTATTCCATACAGTACAGGTTTACATTTTAAAAGAAATTAAATTATTACAATTACGAACATCAATAATTTTATGACAATCGGATGTAGACCTGAGATTCCCATACTGTGGTACGTATGTATGAAACAGAACAAAGCAGTGTTCCCTCTAGGATTTTGACTTGTGCGAATTTGCCTAAATGATAAATTCATTGAAATTTTTGCCCAAAGATTCACTACTGTGAGGACCCCTTTTACAAATTTTTTTGCATTAAATTTGCTTTTCTAAGATACAAGCCACAGTCTTGCATTAAAATATTTAAGTTTTTTTGTTTAAGTTTTTCAGTTTTGCATTTTATAATATTAATGTCTGGTTTAAAATCAGTAAAATTTGCCCAAAACTTTCGCATTATTTGCAAATTTCTCACTCAAGAGGGAACACTGGAACAAAGATATATACAGGGTTACCATCGGACCACACCAAAAAATAAGCATGCTGCAGTTAGGTTACCAGAAAGTCAATAGCTCTTTATTGTGAATCCACTAAAAACCAGTGAAGACTGAAAAAAAAAGGTCTTCACGTCAACGAAGTCCTGTTTTTCCACTAAAAATTGGTGAAGACCAAAAAAAAGATCTTCACGTCAGCAGTATCCAATTTTTTCCACTAAAAAATCAAAAATAAGCACGGGACTCAAAAATAAGCACATTCACGTTTTCTAAGACATTGCCCTTGAAAATAAGCACAAATCTTAGAAATAAGCACGAAATGGTAACCCTGGATATATAGGAGCAATGTTATTCAAGATTTTGAACTCAGTAAGTTAAAGCTTATACTGGTACTCTGTACTTGATACGAAATTCAACAGGCAGGATATGACACTGTTGTAAATACAGCAGTAAAGAAGTGCGACTGTAGCTGAGAATATTAAAAATTAATCTTATGCAAGCGTTTAACACTTTCTAAAATTTGCATTGCCTACACCGAAACAAGACTTTAAATTGCCGGTTGTCGTAAAAAATTTTATCTGGCTTTTCCAGTTAAATTTATTAAGGTAACATTGTAACAGGTAATGTCTGGCAGTGTTCCCTCTTGAGTGAGAAATTTGGGAAAAATGCGAAATTTTTGGGTAAATTTTACTGATTTTGAACCAGAAATTAATATTATAAAATGCAAAACTGAAAAACTTAAATATTTTAATGCAAGACTGTAGCTTGTATCTTGGAAAAGCAAATTTAATGCAAAAAATTTGTAAAAGGGATTCTCAAAGTAGTGAAATCTTTGGGCGAAAATTTCAATGAATTTATCATTTGGGCAAATTCGCACTAGTCAAAATCCTAGAGGAAACACTGATGTCTAGTATCAGTTAAATTTATTAAGGTAACAACTTTTTCTGTGTGCCAACCTTGACCTAACCTAAGGTATGACCTTAACTTAGCCTATAACTGTATAACCTGATCCTAACCAAATCTAATTTTAACCCTAACCAAACCTAATCCTAACCCTAACTGACCATAGGGTCTGATACTAGACGTTACCCCATCGTCACGTGGTAACTTTGCCACAAAATTGAAACTGTGGGGGAAGATGTGGGGAGAGTGCATGGGCTGAGTGGGAAGTGTGTTGGGGTGTAGGTGAGGGGAGGTGTGGGGGGAGGTAAGAAAAGATGTGTGGAGAGGAATGAGGGAGATGCGGGGAAGTGTGTTAGGGTGTGGGACCCCAACCACTGTTCCCTCTAAGATTTTAGCTAGTGCGAATTTGCCTAAATATGAAAATCATCGAAATTTTGCCCAAGCATTTGAAGAGTGTAATTCAAGATTGTTTAAAATAATAGTTTCTATGGTAAAATGCTTTCATTTTACTCTAAAAAACTTGAGCAATTCCAACTAATTTGGTTTTAAATCATTATAGCAATGTGCAAAAGTTGAAAAGTTTTGCCCAAAATTTATCTTTTCTCAAATTTCACATCTTAGAGAGAACACTGGCCCCAACACACTTTCCCACATCTCCCTGACCTTTCCCTACATCTCCCTTTACCTCCTCCACACCTCAACACACTTTCCTACACCTCTCATACCTCTTCCTACATCTCCCTTTCCTCTCCCCACACCCCAACACTTTCCTACACCTATCCCACATCTCCCCTCACCTGCTCAAAGCGGTACACGACAACTGACTGTCGCAAACTGGCCGCGAGACAGCTGACCGCTGTAAAGTGGCCGCCATACAAACTGACCGCAAAGCAAACTCGCCACCACGACAACTGACCGCCAAAGCATGAGGGTCGAAAAATCACTTCGCATCTACCGCTTCTCGAATAATTGTTTACTTAATGGTCGTGTGAATTTGGTAGCAACTTTGCACCTTATCGCCCCTCAAATAGTTGTTTACTTAATGATCTTTAATTATCCAACTAATGCTCAGCACTCCTGCTGTGAGCCTTGACCACCGCGACATCACAGTGATTTCCCAGAGGTTCGAAAAACGTTTTGCATTTATCGCAAATACGATGTTTAGACTTTCTTCTGCTGGAGTTGATACTTTGAAGATTTTTTGAAATGATTATTACTTTGTTTTTCATCAATGTGTCTTGAAATGCTTTCTTGTGAGATCTGTTCCCAAGCACCCCCACCGAAAAACCACAATTTTGGACATTTCTTTTATAATTATATATCATAATTCATACTTTGAGCGGTTACTATCATATAAATAAATATATTACGACTTGCAATTCAGAAATAGAAGTGTTATTATGCTGCAATTCATGATTCAAGCGAACGCCCTTTTGGAGCTTGAGGTTCAAACTCTAGTTGTTATCAAATTAACTTGGTCATTAAGTGAACAACTATTTGAGAAGCGGCAAGTTGCAAAATTACTATCAAATTTACTCGGATATTGAGTAAACGATTTTCGCGAAGCGGTAAGGTGCAAAGTATTTTTTGAGCATTGTGCTTGGTGGTCAGTTGTCGTGGTGGCGAGTTTGCTTTGCGATCAGTTTGCTTGGCGGCCACTTTACGGCGGTCAGTTATCTCGCAGCCAGTTTGCGGCAGTCAATTGTCCTTGTTCGTCTCAAAGTGTGGCAAAGTTACCATGTGATAAAGTTTCTGTGGCGAAGTTACTGGCAACCATCCTAACAAGGTACTGCTTGATCTTACTGCAAACATGAATACCAGTGGCAGTAATTTATGACAATAGTAGAATGCCTGAATGAGTAGGCTGCCAGAGTTCCGGTACCATACTGCATAGTCTGTAGTCTTCTGCACTATGATTGAAAATAGTGGATTGTGATTTTGAATTGCTGATAGACTACATGTGCATAGCAGATAGTGAAAGTAGTGCAAAGCTGGGCTGGCAAGGATGGTAAATTGGAACTGGAATTTATGAAGAATTGCTTAGCGATTTCGGAATAGGAGAACTTCTATTTTTAAAGGAAGTGTTTCTGAATATATTTTGCTGTTGATGACAAATACAGATGGCTAATTTTCTCTGCACTGCAGTCATGCGTATATCTGTATATAGACACAAGCCAATCAACAGTCCTGCATATAGGCACTAGCTAATCAGTATTTTGCCGTTAGACGATGCCATTTTTAAATAGTTTTAATCCAGCTACAGATCTATTCAAAGCTCTTTGGTGTTGCGCTAGTGTGGTTGCGTTGAGCAGTTTAGTGTAGGTTCATTTGTTTAGAGAGGGACATTCTGTAATTTGAAGCTCAAAGCGCATGTTCTGCAATTGCAGAACTTGCAAAACGCTTTACATTCTGCAATTTGAAGCTCAAAGCGCATGTTCTGCAGTTGCAGAACTTGCAAAACGCTTTAACGTGTTGTTTTTAATCATTGCACTGCGCTTCGATCAAAGTAAATGCAAATTGAAAAAAATGAAACAGCTTGCACTTTTATTGTGTTGCGAACTGTAAAAAGTTAGTTAAGCTGAAGTTAAAGTTGCTCAAGTTAAAACAAGCACTTGATTCAAACTTTTCTTTACGTCTTAAAAACTCTTAACTCTTCGGAAATTTTTATTAAATTTTATTTTGGACAAATTTGCTCTCGCTGAATTTTTCAGGATAACATTGCTATCTAAAGTGTATTATTGCCTACAATATTTGCTTATTGTTTGTGGGCATTATAATACAATCATGTTTTATCTTAACACCATTTAAAAGTTGAAAAATGAACCTTTACACATGATAAAGAATGCTCATTTTATCACTTCATTTTCTGTATGCTACTTATGATAAATTTTCACTGGGAGACATTAAGTTATAAAAACATGCTCAAATTAACTTCTAATACCAGTTTATACTTGTTTTGAATCTGTATCAAAAAAGACAGGTCTTCACATTATTGCATTGCATGGTTTATCTACAAATTATATTTATGCTGTGGATGAGTATTTTGCACTTTGGTTACAGTAGTCCCACTATTGAGTACTGTACTTAAATTACTCGTTGTGCATTCTTTAGAATTGCAGACAAAAACTTGATTAGAAGCATATGTATAAAATGGATGATATTACAGCTTTTGATCCCAACAGTCTTTCCAGCTTGTTGCCACTGTATTACAAATATATTTTCCCATACTCTCCTTATTGCAAATGGCTGCAATATGGTTATACCTCTGCAGAAGATACTGCCTTTTCTCATCGAGAATTTTCCTTTACACTTCAAAATGATATCTATGTTCGCTACCAGTCATTTAATAGCCAAAATGAACTTGAAAAAGAAATGCAGCGATTGAATCCTTGCAAAATTGATATTGGTGCGGTGTACACTCATCCCCCGAAAGATCACAACAGATATCACAGTGGAACTTTCAAACCTTTGAATAAAGAGCTTGTTTTTGATATTGACATGACAGATTATGATGACGTTCGAAAATGTTGTCAAGGTGCTGAAATTTGCCCAAAGTGTTGGACTCTGATGAAAATTGCTATAAAAGTTATTCATCAAGCTTTAACTGAAGATTTTGGCTTTCATCATATTCTTTGGGTCTATTCTGGAAGGCGTGGTGTTCATTGCTGGGTATGTGATAGAAAGGCTCGACAACTTTCAAGTTCTGCGCGTGCTGCCATTGTAGAGTATCTAAGCTTAGTACAAGGTGGAAAAAGCGATAAGAGAGTATATTTACGACAACCAATTCATCCTTATATTCAACGATGTCGAGTAACTGTTGCTTCATACTGGAAAGAGTATGGACTTATAAATCAAGACATACTTGAGAATGATGAGGATGTAAAAAAAATTATGAAATTGGTTCCTGTTGCCGCAGTTGGTAAAGAAGTAGAGGAGGCCATGAAAGATTGTACTTCATCCATAGATCGCTGGGATAAACTGAAAGGATGCTGTTCCATGGCGTATAAAGCAGATCCAAAGCAAAATGCCAAGGCCTTATTTGTTCCATCTGAAATCATGCTTCAGTACTGCTTTCCTCGTTTGGATGAAAATGTCACCAAGGGAGTGAATCATTTGCTAAAAAGTCCGTTTTGTATTCACCCCAAAACTGGGCGTGTATGTGTTCCAATCGACGTTGCTGAAGTCGATCAGTTTGATCCATTTTCAGTCCCTACTATTAGTGATTTGTGCCTACAAATTGAAAATGTAGGAACGGAAAACATAGCTCCAAATTCGGAAAGCAATGCTTCAATCAAAAGAAGCGTTGGTCAGCTTTATAAGCAAACAACGCTTAAACCTTACATGAAATGCTTTGAAGACTTTCTAGCTAAACTGTTGAAGGACGATTGCAAACAACATGCTATAGAAAAGAGTGACAAAACTGGAAATTTTTGACATACGTTGCACCAGGTCGCTTCTTTGTCTTTTTTTTGTTTGTTGTTTCAGACTGCTTTGCGCTGTGTAGTGCAGTGTATAATGTATTGATGTTCTTTGTCTTAGGTAGTTTCATGTGAATACTAAAATTTTATGTGCGTTGCTTTGCTCTTGCAGTAGTAAGTAAGGACTTTTCACGCAAATATATTACGGACTTCCGTGCTTACAAAAACTTATGCATTGCAACTTTTCAAGAGTTGTTTCGATCGCCTAAATTATCTGTATGTAGGCTATGTAACTGTCGCTGAGAATAATTAACATGGCATTGCTACTGTAGAAAAATTTTGTCTTAGTCGGCAGCGTGGCGTGGTGGTTGGTAACAGGGCTTTAAACTCGAAAGAACTCGATCATTTTGTCGAACTCGAAAAAATATTTTTTCTGAACTCGAATAAAACTGTTCGAGTTTATTAAAAAGATATTTAAATTGTTGAAAAGAAATAAAAGATTACTACGAAATGTAGTTCGTTGTTTACTTGTGACCACAACACTGATAATTTCGATGGTACTAAACAGCTGAGGTATAGTTTTGAACCTGCTACACGAGCGAAATATTTATCTTTTTAATTGCATGAGCACCGGCGGTGAAAAAGTTGTCTCGATGTTGGATATTCTTTTGCCTGAGCTTGAAAAAGCTTATTTTTGGCAAACTCGAACTTGAACTCGTAAGTAATTTAATTAGAGAACTTGAACTCGGATTTGCTGAAGTAGGTTGAATTCGAATAAAATTCGATCGAGTTCGCAGTTCTGGTTCGTAACGTCATTTTTGACGATGGCCATGGTCGCAAGGTCGATGCTTTAACTGCCAAGTCGTGTGGTTGCGTCCTTGGATAAGATGCTTTACGATGATTATCCCTGCTGCCTGCGTGGTGGAATATGAAAAATCAAACCTTAATTATGCTCGCAGTATTACGCAGAAGCGTGTGACGAATGGCGGGGCCCATCTCTGCGACTTAGGGCCTGGGCAAACAGCTCCAAAAAAGCGTCGCAGCGTTGGCGACACTGCCAATTCGACAGGCCCGGTAATCGAACCCCAGACCTACCGCACCGATAGCGTATGCGCTTAACAAGCGAGCTAATCAGCCGGTGTGGTGGAATCCAGCAGACAGCAAATTGAAAAAGTCTAGCAAAACTCAACGGAAAATTGTCGGCAGGTAGAGATAGTGACATACGGTACTGCCGTATAGGCTTACAACAGTGAATTACTTGTCACTCTATTTTCCTGCATACAAGAAGCGTCTCGCACCATGCCTCCGTTATTTTGCTGTTTAGGTGCCATAAGCAAAACCCTGCTAAAGCTATTACTAAAAGTCTGCTAAACTTCGACCCGCTTATGTTAAGCGTTCTGATTGAAGGTCGGAAAGTGCTTGTCAGAATTTCGAAACCTATCTGTTAGCCGCTAAGTGGTTGTTCTATTCAACAACAAGATTATATTTCAGCCAATTAAGCCTTAGTACTGTAAATAATATTAAAACGATAGATCAGATCATTATTGGCAGGTAGACTGCGAACAGATCTTACGGTCATCGAGTCAAGCAGTAACCCATGGCAAAAATTTATCGTGGGCAATATTGCTGTTTATCAATTCTTTCAATGCGACAAATTTTATCAAGTCTGGGCAAATAAAAATTTAGTAAACAGATAGGGTCCACTTGTAGTGGGAATCCCTTGGCATTACTTGAGTTTTACACAAAAATGTAGAAACTTGGGGATAAGGTGCGTCTTGCTTTTTTTCTGACGGCCCAAAATAATGGTGAATTGTGCTGCTGAGAGGATACAAGTGCTAGTGCAATTAGTTAAAAAGTAAATAATTTAGTTTTTTTAAAACCCTAACAACCCCTGCTATCAGTGACGTAATTGCTTTTATCAAAATATTTTGTTTTTGAATCATGGACAGGGGGGATGCATCCAGGGGTGCCTTGGTAAAATTCGAACTAAGGGGGCCTGTTCCAGGGCAGGTAAGCAATGGGCAAACCGGCTAGTTGCCCCGGGCCCCGCGCTTGGACGTGATGACCTTTTTTTTTGGTTTTAGGCGAAAATTGGACAGGGCGTGTCACCTTTTTGTGGGCTCTCCACTTGATTTTGGACTTCACTCTTATCTGCCCCGGGCCCCGCAATCTCTTAATCTGCCCTGTTCAGTGTCAAAAAATTCAGTTGTTTTAAACACCAACAATCACCTACAGTATGTTTTACAACGTTTGTTACGAGCTAATTTCCAATTCAATTAATGTATGTCAGGCATGGGCAACATACGGCCCGCGAGACCCTTTTATGCGGCCCGCCGGCACTTACAAAAACATAAACACCTACCGCAAACTAAGCCGAGAACTTTTTTTTGCTCTTCCAACCAGTGCGGCTCTGATTTTGGCAGTTGTTTATGATATTTTTAAATATCATTCATCTGATAATCTGGCCGGCCAACGCCAAGGACTTCATTATCTCCAGGGTTGGGAAAAATCGATACCGCTATTAAATTGCGATATTCTTTACTTTTTGTTCATCGAATGCACAGGAGCCCTTAGTTGTTTGAATGAGTATCCAGGGCCGGCGCCAAGGGGGGCCTGTCCCCCTCCCCCAATCGACATGCTTGCCCCCCCCCAATTAACAAGCTTACTCTTTTGAAGACAGCAGCTTTTGCGCTTAATTTCAAACTTTGGCCCCCCTGATAAATGCATGGCCCCCCTAAGTCGCCGGCTCTGTGAGTATCAAATATGGCCTTGTCTTTACTTTTTTTTTTTTTGCGCAATTCGATATCGCATATTCGATTCTTTTTGTCCAGGTTACTTTATCTCACTTCAGTAAATTTAAAACAATCGTCGGTATGTCATTACCTTGTTTTTGCTGATAAATTGTTTTTGTGCCAAAAAAACAAAAAGAAAGATTTTTAATAGCAAAGTTACTTTGCATATACTTTGTCCAGTGGCGATTCCAAGGGAGGGGGGAAGAGGGGGCCATGGTCCCCCAGGTTTTTCCTTGGCCCCCCTAGTTTTTACAAGCTCATGTAGCCTTTGACAGGGTTTAAAATATACTAGTCGATTGCCTAGTTAACCTCGGAGTTGGACATTCGTTGTCTTTGCTTCTTAGTTTACTAGGCTACCGTATGTGAAGCTTGCATAATTTCCTTCGGTCTTCGTCTTCGCTTTTCAATAAGCTAGTGCTTTTATAAAATTTTATTGCATCACACAGTTCCGTCTTAATCGTAAAATCGCTATCACAAGCGGTTAAGTCGTAAAGCCGCCAGTGCCGATCGAAGAAGCTGTTAGTAATGGTGAATAGGAATAAAGAAGTAAATGGATCAAAATTTTACGTATTATGTCTGTGGTAGGCCCTAATGGCTAATCCAAGCTCTTGCTTCTGGGTCGTGTGAGAGAAAGCGCCTGCTTCTGAATCGGTAGACTTGGGGTTTGATTCCGAGTCGGGTCAAACCAATGACTTAAAAGCTGATATTCACAGCTTCCCTGCTTGACATTCAGCATTAAAGGGACAGTGTGAAGAAGAAGCCGGCAAGTTTACTTGTTGTGCCATTGGGAAAGGCACTTAACGAGATTCCCCCATTTTAATGAGGTAGACAGATGGCCGGCAACTCCTAAGCGAGCTCGTAGAGCACTTTTTCGTGATAAGAAGATAAATATGCCAATAACAAATAAATAAAGATCGAAATAAAAGTGACATTCCGAATTTTTGGAGCCTAGTTAGTCATGTATCGGTACCGGTATTTTTTATATTTTTTTGTTGAATCCTAATCAGCATCCACTAAAAAGGAAGACAGCAATGTGCACTGTGGCAGCATTAGCAGGCGTAATAGTGGTGGGCTATGATATTAGCTGCAACAACAGCCAGTGCTTAGAAAACTTGACTTTAATGCGTCATTCGTTGATGATTGTGGAGTTTGGAGCGAGAGGCCTTGATTGAGTGTGGACTAAGTTAGTTCTATAGGCAACACAGTGCTGCCTTGTTTTGTCATCGCTTTTGAAATTACAAAATCATTAAGTTATAAAGCAGTCGGCCTTCCTTGCCTGACCATTATTCAGCCTGCGGTTGTTAGGCGACTGATATAAAGAGCGAAAATTGCAATAGCCAATATGTTTATCATGAAGCGTGATGGGTGAGTGGGCTAAGACCAGAGGTGGGCACGGTACTTTTTTAAAGTACCGGCGGTACCGGTACTCGGTACTTCGTTGAAAGTACCGGCTTTACCGGTACTCAGCACTTGAAAATCAAAAGTACCGCCGGTAGTACCGCGGTACTTTTGTCGGTACTTTTCACAAAAAGTTTCAGAAGTAAAGTACTGCCCCATATTTTGTTGATTTTTAAGTAAAACTGTGCAGTTTCATAATAATTAGGCCTATAGCTATTAGCTAGATAAATACTAAATTACTCAATATTGTAGTGTTACCGGTAGTACTTGGAACGGCACAATTCACGAATCGTAAACTGTGCATCAACTATCAAAAAACGGTACAAAACAAGCTATAGTTAGTGCCAGTGGTTAGCGTAACCAAAATCAGAAGAAATGCAACGATTTCCCTCGCCCATGAGAACGGGCAGCCACGCATAAAGCGAAAACTTTTTTTATTGGAGACTACTTTATGCACAGTATGCGACAAAAAGATTGTTTAAGAATTTTGAATGAATGGATACCCCATAACCAGAAGTAGCTTACGCTCGAGTTTTCAATGGAAGGAGTTCGTCATGAATCACAATGACGTCAAACGTTTTAGTGAAGTCATTAAATTAGAAACAGAATTTTTAACATCGAAGTGTGTAGAGAAGGGATAACCAATTTTTTTTAGAAGCACCAGATTTGATAACGTAAAAGTGCTCGCGGAGTCGAAGGCCAATAATATTTTGAGGTATGCTTAGCTATTTTTTAAAATTTGTTGCACTCCGGATGTTCACGTATAAGTTAGGATAAATCGTTCTAACTTTTTCATGGTGCCTAATTTTCGTGTCGGTGATTATCAGAAAGCACTCAAAGCTGTAAGTTAGATTCATGAGATCATAATAATAGACAATACATCGTGCGACCACGGACGAGGACAATATGAAAACTCATGATCGCGAGACTGAAGACCCGGGGTGTAGAGCAGTGATTCTCGAGCATTTTCGTTCTACCGCTTCCTCTTGGAAGTTGAAGACTTTCATCACCCCCTTAGCAGGAAACAAGTTTTAAGAGGGGTGTACGCTGTGTGTAGACATTTTCTAAGATGGGGTTGCGTCAGTGCAAAGAAAGTTTTGCTATGTGAGTTTAGTATCTTACGAATTAAGATATAGCAAGCGATTAAGTTGGTTGGAGCAAAAATGCATTTGCGCATTAGGAGTTAGGAATAAATCCCATACCGGAACTGACAGATGGCGAATAAGCTACGAAGTAAGATGGGAAGAGCTGCTGCAATAGACTGTCATAATCAGCAATGATTAGTTTGAAACATTACACAAATATTCGTCGAGTTGACACGAGTAAATGTAATACAAAATATAGTAAGGCCTATGCTATTAAGGTAGGCCTCAGGCCAGTAATGTTTAGAATGTGGGCCTTCAAAAAAACGAAATTGATTTCCGCTCGGTAATAAAAAGGTCAATATCGATCGAATTCCATCGGATTCACAAGAAAAAGTGCACAATTATTTTATATTTTCGCATCTTTTTAAGGAAATTCACTCAAGAAACATTATTGCAGAGAGTTGTAAGTCGGTGGAATGTCGGCAGCGTGGCCGAGTGGTTTGGAGCGTCGTTTTTACGACGGCCATATTCGCAAGGTTGCGGTTCAACTCCCACCCAAGCCTGGCTGTTGCGTCCTTGGACAAGATGCTTCACGGCAATTGTTTCTGCTTGGTGGAATCCAACAAGCAGCAAATTGAAGCCAGAAGCAAAATTTAAGCGGAAAACTCGGAAAATGCAAGCAACTCCTAAGCGAGTCTAGATTCGTCCTACGCATTGCGCCTCCGTCGCTTTCTCGTGATAGGAGGATAAAAATGAAGAAGAAATCACATCAAAAGAAAATCAAATGTCCAGAAAAAGCATATTTGCGAAATTACTAGTCAAATCCGAAAAAATGTATTTTGAAATCTGCAAAAAAGACGTCTTAAAACTACTTTAAATTTTCTGTCGTCCTTGTTCTCATAATTAAGCTTAGGTTTTAACTTGCATTTAAATACGCAAAACTCAACTAATCCAAACCTATAAGCCTGCTAATAGACAAAGTAGTACGAAGTTATACCGAGTTCAAATTAAACATGCCGCGGAATCGTATTGAAAAAGAAGAAAAATATTTCAGAGGGCGCATGTAGCCTGTTTCACTAGGGCTGCCCATTGAGCAATTCTGTTTAACATTAATTAAACCACGTAGTATGCAGGCTGTTAATAAATCTACCCAGGTCTTGAGACTTTCTCTTATAGTAACAATTTTATCAACGGACGGTGACGCAAAAAAGAAGCGACGAAACGAAACTATTGAAATACTGTTACTCTGAATTGTCTTTCAAAAACAAGACCATTTGAGAAAAGTCGTCCAACTCTAAAAGACCACTCCTTTTTGGCTTCAAAATATCTTTTTCAGTTGAAAAAATCTTTCTATTGCCGCGGTTGACGAGATGGCAGTGTTGTATGTTAAAAACAAATCTTTCAAACGATTGCTGCGGAAGGAGTAGCTGCGCCAACTTCTCCTTTTTTTATTATAAAAGATTTTGCAAAAGTACCGAGTACCGCCTAAAAATTGAGAAATAAAAGTACCGGCACTGCGGTACCGGTACTTTTTTTCCAAAGTACCGACGGTACCGATACTAAAAAAGTACCGCGGCACTAAAGTACCGCGGTATTGCCCACCTATGGCTAAGACGCTGCTGAAATCTTAAAGCAGTGCCACGCTAGCCGGTCGTAGTCCCTCACCCTCCTTACTGGAACTCAACGCGAGGTCCCACAGGCAAAAGTTTTGGTGCCCAAAAGAGTACGTTTTATCTCTACGCAAAATTGAAGTCCAAAAAAGGGCTTTAAGTAACGAAAGTGGGCTCCCAAGCTCCGGAGTGGGACCAAAAAAAAGGGCTTCAGGTAACGAAAGTGGGACCCCAGAAACGAGTGCCTCCCGGTCGGAGGGCACGAGGGACGGTTATGCCGGCCCTGGTCTTAACACTGCCACCAGCCGAGTGGGGTTCAAGCTTTTTACGGGCAACATATTTTCTCTGGTTATCCCATAAATGTCGAAGTCGAACGTATAACAGGAAAACTGTGAATTCTAATTTTTAGGCTAGGCAATCAGTTTGACTCGTTTCGGAGTCAGACCTTGAGTCTACCGCTCCAGAAGCAGACGCTATGACCATTTTGCCATCTTATGTTGTAGTAAATGTCAGTAATAATTGTATTATAGTGTGTCATATTGCAATATGCATACTTTTTAAGTTTGGCTGCAAATCTGTTTGAACTTACTCTTTTCCTGTCAAACACAGTTTTCAGTGGCCCCACTTCAATCTATCTTGGCCCCAAAGTGCCCCCCCACTTTTTGGGTTCTAGAATCGCCACTGACTATGTCCGCCTTTGTCTGTAAGTTACCGCATGAATATGAGGACATCACAAAAAATGCTTAGCGTACACCGCAAGCTCAGTGTAATATCGATTACAATGTTCTTATTCTTTACTTTTTTAAACTACCATCGAAATCGATTACTTCTTTACTTTTTGGTGAACTATCGAATATCGATTATTTCTTTACTTTTTTGGGCATCGATTCCCAACCCTGCTTATCCCACATATAGCCCGCCGACTAGAAAAGTTGCCCACCCCTGGTTATATGCAAGCACACAATCACCAAACATTCAAAACTCAAAAGAGTGTATACCTAGTGTCAGAGATGGTGAAAAAGTGACAGCTAGGTCTTCAAGTTGTATCTATCCTTGCCAAAATATGGCAGTAATCAAAAATACTTTAAAATCACAAATAATAATCTACTGCAATCTGCCAGAAAAACGCAGGCCCACCTGCAGAAGCCAAAATGTACGGCAATAAGTACAAGGCGCACGACGCAAATTACTTAAAACGAAGAAAAGAAATTACCCGAAAAAAACAAGAAATCATTATGCTAATGTAACAGCAGCCTCCAGCAGTCAATTATTATCACGTGAACGCTGCAGCAACAATGAAAAAAATTCTTAAAATGTCATCAAAAATACCCCAACTTGATTAATTGATCGATTTCTTCGTTTTTATCCTCCTGTCACGAGAAAGCGACGGAGGCGCTATGCATAGGACGAATGCAGACTCGCTTAGGAGTTGCCCTTGTTTCCGAGTTTTCCGCTTAAATTTTGCTTCTGACTACTTCAATTTGCTGCTTGTTAGATTCCACCAAGCAGAGATAATTGCCGTGAAGCATCTTGTCCAAGGACGCAACAACGAGGCTTGGGTGGGAGTTGAACCATCAACCTTGCGATCATGGCCGTCGTAAAAACGACGCTCCGAACCACTCGGCCACGCTGCCCTTTCCAACTTTTGATATGTTATTGAATTGAGAATAAAAAAGCCTAACCATCCAAAGATCGATTTGAAAATCTCAACTCCGCTTTCAACAAGACATAAGCACTAAGCAGCCAGATTTGTCTGCACACTCTTGATGTGATTGTAAAATCATTCCCACAAATAGTGGGGTATTATTGCGCCACTGAACAGTAAAATATTGCCTGAACAGTGTTCAAGTACTCTTGGTTGCGAATTTTTGTTCGACTGACTCGTATGTGAAATGTTGAATATTAATTAGCACTAAAAGTTTACTACGACTTGAATAGTTGGCTCCCCCGAGCCCCCCTCAAAGCATTTTTTTAGAACTAGGGGGGCACAGCCCCTGGATGCACCCCCCATTAGCCATTTTCAAGCATGTTTTTGATGAATACAACTTTTCCATAATTTCGAACTTTTTCAGTAATAATAAGCCTTACGCCCTAAGCACGCATAGGCTAATCGAAAATGCAGGAACAAGATGCATCATATTTGGTGCAACGCTCAGAATTAGGGACAAAAAATTTAAAAAAATTTGCCTAAAATTAATTTGTTCAAAAAGTGCTAAAATGGCCGCTACAGTACGTAAATTTCAAAAATTTTCCGGGGGAGTATGCCCCTGGACCCCCCTAGAACCTTTTTTATTCTCAATATGCTTCAAAAAACAATTCTGCCGAAAAACTGCGCTTAAAAATATGTCGAACTTGGGTGCCCCCTCCCTGAAAAAATTTCTGAATACTCATCAGACATGAAAACATTTTTTAAAGGGCTTATTTACGCCTTTTTTGGGTCTAACTTGAACTTTTTTGTACTTAGTTAACATTCAATCAAATTCCAAATTTCATCTTCCCCGACCAAAACTTTTTGGATCCGCCCCTGATCATGGAAGTCATTTTTTCTTTTTGATCCACGCAGCAAAAACATAATTTAATAATCATTCTTTTTATCTAACCAAGAACAGTTAAGTTTATAAAATCCAAAACAACACAATGGAAGACGTATCAAAAAATGCAAGCTGGTTATTTCGCACAGTTAGCTAGGTACCAGGAAAACATATTAATTGGCAGAGGTGGGCAGTACCGCGGTACTGTAACGCGGTACTTTTTTAGTATTGTTGTCCGTACCGTCGATATTTTTAAAAAAATGTACCGTTTTTGATACCGTCGTTACTTTTTAGACCGTTTTACTCGATATGTCGGTAACTTTTTTTGAGTAAACGAGAGTAAAAGCGGAAAACTTCGGCTTTTTCCGCGAAAAGCATCTTCGAAAAGTACCGGGAAATTGTAGATCAGCGATCGGCAACCACCGGGCTGCATATTTATGTCATGTACCCAACACCAGCAGAACTAACATTCTTATTTTATTCTGTTATCTTGACGAACCCAATTGTTGAAAACATGTCACAAGTGAAGCCGCTGCGCCCCAAGCTACTGCGCCACGAAACAGTGGTTGCAATCTTGCACAAAATGGCGTTTATAAACCAACGCTTTGTCAGAAAAAAGCAAGGTTCTGCTGGTGCTGGGTACATTACATAAAAATGCCACCGGGCCGTGCGAAGTTTGTTACCGGTCCGCATGCGTTTTCAGAATAAATGCTTTGAATTTGAAACATTTTTATAACGTTGGGCGCAATTTCACTCGCCAACGAATTTTTGCGGTTTTAGCACCTTATTACAGGGCCAAAGTGGGAGGGCATGGCACCGTAGCCTACCCCTGCGTGCGCCTATGACGTCAATTTGCCTGTAACGGCAGTTTTTTTTAATTCCCTGGAGGTGCCGTTGTTGCAAATGTAAGACTACTGGCAAAATGCATTTAATGTGGAAGATGCGTGATTCTGTTTTAAGCGAACCAATTTCTGGATTGAGCCAAGTGGCTCAAATAGTATCAGTTTAGTCAGAAACAAAGCATTGGTGTTGCAATACTGCATCTAAACTGTGGTAAAAAACTTTCGTTTCGCAACCAAGTTACCACATTGGAAACAGCACCAGGCTATAGTCTGATGCGCGCATCTTCGCGTTTGAGTGAAGTTGAATAGTGAAAATAGCGGCTCAGCTAACGACCTAGATCAGCGGTTCCCAACCTTTTTTTCTTCATTACCCACTTTTGATGTGACTGATCCTCAATTACCCACAACAATTTATTACTAAAGTTCACCTCTCAATTATATCAATCGATAAAGTTCACCTCTCAGATATATAATTTTTTTTTCTTTCTGTGCTGTATGTGTGTGTGTGCTCTTTTTCTGCATTTGATAAATCTCTATTGTCGGGTGCTGCAACCATGCTTCTCATGCTACTTTTCTTGATCTTCTATTCTCCCCTTGCATGTTACAACGTTTATTGTTTTGTTGCTTCTTCCCTTTTCTCGTGCTGTCCAATTATACTGTATAGTATTTTTGTATATTATTCTTGTGTTGACGGTAAGGAAATAAAAGACACTAACTATAAGGAGCAAGAAAAGGTCTTCACATTTTCAGATGTCCTGTATGCAGGGCCGAAACTAGGCAATGCGCCCCCCCCCAAAATCATCTTTCGAGGCCCCCTAAAAATTTTTTCTTGGATGTTGATGGCGATGCCAAGCTAGGGGGGTCTGGGGGCATGCCCCCAGAAAATTTTGCGGAATTTGATCTAATTTTAGAGGCTTTTTATACGTTTTAAGCCTTTAAAATTCCTCAGATTTAACAAGGTTTAATAGTCTGTTTTACTAGGTCCCTTCCAAACCCTCTAAAATAATGCTGCTAGCAAACCCTACTCTAACATCTCGCTATCTATGCGAAGAAAAAACGTTTTTAAGGCCCTTTTTTGCACCTTTATTTTGAAGATGAGGGGTCCTTGGTATACCACTAAACGTTTGTTTGCTAGTTTTGCGACTGCTATTTTTCGAAAAATTTGCGGGGACCCCCCTTGGCCAAAAGCATAAATATGGTATGGGGGCCCCACATCGCGCGAGTTAAGACAAAAAATATATTGAATCTTAGAATAGGCTTATTTAAGGCACCTTTCTCATACGTTGAGTTTATAGTACTACGTACTGACTATTTACGGGGCCCCCTTTTTGTGCGCCCCCTTTTTGTGCGCCCCCCCCCCGGTTGGGGGTTTCGGGGGGCGCTAGTTTCGGCACTGCCTGTATGCTAGTGAAAACGTCGGTAAGAGCAAAAAAATGCTGAGAGTGAAATTCCGGGACAGGACGGTGTTATTTTTCAAGAGGTGTATAATTATAACCTGAAAACTTCCCCACAAGTGGGGAATTTTCCACCGGTTGGGAACCAAGGACCTAGATGAATTAAAGAAACAAGGTTCTGCAGTTGAGTCAAATGAGTGACCACTTTGACCTCTTGCAACAATTGTAACCTGATTGTTTGCACTGTAGTAGATAATGCATTAGCAAAACTAGAGACGCCGAAACACGTGGTTTTCGGCACTTTACTTGTAGCCTATGTTGAAGCGCAAATCTCCAAGATTACAGTAGGTCAGAGCAGAAGAGTAAACAAAAAGTTTGCTTAATTAAAGTCATACCGGTAGTATTTCGCCTTATTCTTATGTTGCATAGGTAAAAGACATCACAGACAACAAAGCATGCTTTTTTGACTAGGAGAGTAGGAGTACCAGTATAGATTATATTTTAATTAAGATGTCAACAAGAAAGTGTGAGAACGAAGCATCTAAGCGTAAGCGACTATAGTTGCAAGAAAGTGCTGTAAAAAATTCACTCTCTATTGTACAATTTTTGAACCCAAGACATTGTGTTATTGCATGTCCGCATCAAACCACCATGCGGTAAAAAATTAACCTCAAAAAAACAAAAATGGGGTCAGGATTTACGGTTAACTTCAAAAAGCAAAAATGGGGTCAAGATTTACGGAAAAGTATACTGTACGGTATACTAATTCTATCGTTTTCGCTCCTTAAGTTAACAGTGACATCATCGAAGGGCTCCTTTTTGCTGTGTAGCCCCGGGCCTCCATTGGCTCAAAACGGCCCTGCTTGTCAACTTCACGAAAACTTGATTCACCTCGCCAACTTTAAACACGTTTCAAAAGAAAAAAAATGTTGAATGTGATCAATGAGTTGTGGAATTCAATTGAGGCATTTCAATGCATGTTTGGACTAGATAATTGTTTGGAGTACTGAGCAGTAACATTCGGGTGACTGCCAAATAAACGTGCGTTCTTTAGGTCGGCAATGCATTCATTCAAAATTTGTGCTAAAAGCAATCAGCTTCAGCAGCCATTAACCCAACTTTCCCAAATGTTTTTTTTTTTCACATCAAGAAGCCAGGAGGCAGTGACAACGTAATTAATCAATGCCAGCGTATATTGAGTAGGCTAATGCACAACATTCTTATAACACTCGATCAAGTAATGCACAACATTCTTATAACACTCGATCTATCACTTCAGATGGTTATTTTCTGGAAAGAGTTTCTACGAAGAGTGAACAGTTGTCATGCATCTATGCTGGCGTAAAAATTTGAAATAAGATACCTTTAGACATAAAAAAAGCATCTAAACGAACTTTTTGCAATCATTTAAAAAAAATTCATTGATAGGTACTAGAATATTTCAGTCTGTCAAAAATAGATCAAAAAAAAAAGATTATTATTACCGGTATCATGATTAATATTATTTATTTGTTCATTTATTTTTTTACTGTATACCTTTTTTGTTGATTTGTGCGTTTTTCATTTATTTTAGAAGCACTTTGATATTACTAATAAATCAAAACTAGAGCAGCTTTGCATTGATGACCAATTTTTAGTATTTCGCTGTCCTGCCTGTTTGAACTGCTAACTTTGTAAGCGCTAATTTGCAAGTCCTTAAATTAATTGGAAATAATTTATAACTTATCAATTGTAGCCTACTGTAATCCATTTAGAGGTGCTGCATGATTGCTGCACGATACTATACAGCATTCTGTATTCTGTTTATTCATGGACTGTCTCGTGTTATAAGCGTTGTTTGAGCAGACAAATAAACGAATGGACTTGTATCAGGGTAACAATAATAACCAGACAGGTGTAGTAAGGATAAGATCAGTGAGATAACGATTTAGTTCAAACTCAAAACTAATAACTTCCTGCGGAAATTGGCAATAGCATGAACGTTAGCTTTAACTCAGGTACTTGCAATACGGTCCTTTAACGATTCGAACATTTGCTTTGAATTCAAAAGATTTCGTCAATACAGTAGTAGGCTAGGCCCACAACTGTGGTTTCAACCTTTTTCATTCCGCGACTCACTTTGCAATTCGACATAACCAAACGACCTTCTTTTGAAGTTATGAGTTATTGAACTCACGTAATGCAGTTGCGCATGCATAGCAACTAGGCTTACCATACGTCCTCCTTCTGGAGGACATGTCCTCCTTTTTGACCAAAAATATTGTCCTCTGAGGACGCCAAAAAATGGCCAAATGTCCTCCTCTTCGGCATTATGAACATTGAAAACATGTCAAATCGTTTTCCGCGAAAAATTTTGGGAAGTTTTAGTGCAAACTACGGGCCTGCGGACGTAATGACCTTTTTTTGATCGTCACTTGCTTTTGGTCGGAAAAATGGACTTTCGCCTTTCGCGTAGTGAAAATACGGTAACCCTAAAAGCAGCAATAAAAATGACTAACATAAGCAGGTTATTGTACATTGTAATATCCCCCCTGTTAAAAGAAAGACTGAATAAATTTATACACATCATGGCAGCTACGCTAATGAGATGGCTGGCGTTGCATTTTGGTGACAAGCTTGTCAATGCGTGGCTCGGTAGTGGATAGAGCACATCTCTGATCTAGCTCAGCAATTAGTTTATTTCTGGCCTAGTTCTTAATTCCCAGTAATAACTTATTGAGAAGCATGCTTCACACAGCCAGGTTGATGAAAAAGGCATCAAAAGTTGAATCGCTATGCTTGCCAGTTGCCATTCTAGAAGGCGAAGCTACCAAGGCTGACCAATACGCAGGCAAAGACATCTCTTTGAAGGCATCCTCCGCAGTCGAGTTATTTTTCAGGGCTACAAACTCCTTTAGAGTTGCATCATTTCCGCTGAACACGTTAACAACGTCTGAGTCTGCGATAAAGGGATTTCTAAAAAGTTCTAAATACCTCTCGCAACCCCTAAAAAATGCCTGATGACCCCCATAGGGGTAGCGACTTCCAGGTTGAAAACTACTGACTCACAGGGTCGATTGTTGATCGTAGTAGTAGGCTACTGTAGTTCCATTAACGCAAAATGATCGCTGGCATTACAGGCTATATAGCAGGGGTGGGCAAGCTTTTCACACGAAGGGCCAGATTTGAAAAACTGATGAAGCCGCGGACCGCACGCTGATTGGAAAACAAGGCGAAATTTTTTTTTTTTTTTTTGAGATCACGGTCCACGTACGAATGTGATCTCCAAAATAAAACATTTTCACCTCGTTTTTCTCGTTTTTTATTCCAATTTTGCACCGTTGAAGCTTTTTTTTTTAAATCACTGCCATCCATGATCTCTAAAGGAAAAAAGGTCTTCCGCTCAATTCACGGTGGGAGTTTAAGTTTGTGTACCGGCGGGCCAGAATGAAAGGAGCGGCGGGCCGGATTTGGTCCGCTGGCCGGAGTTTGCCCATGTCTGCTATATAGTGTGTTTTGCCCTGGAAAAAAAAAATTTAAGTAATAAAATTAAATATTGCCGAATTACGACAAGTTACGCTTGGGGCGGCTTGGCGTTACAAGATTTTATGGACAGCTTTACACGACAATAATTGCGAGGTGGAGTGAGGGAAGAAAAGTTGAAATTAGTGGGAAAAGTAAAACAAAATTGAACGAAGGTGGTGGGAAAGAGCGGAGTGGAGCTGATTGGTTGCATTTTAGACTTTAACTTTAACTCGAGTTGACAAATTGGAGCTGCATTGAAAAGCGAAATGGAGTTTAGCGCGAATGCAGGTTCCATCAGTACTCGAGTTGAGAGGGATGCCATCCCCCCGGAAAATAACTCCATCACCCATAAAACATTTTAGGGTAAACCATTCCCCAATAAATAATGACCATCCCTCCCTTACGTCTGCGCAAAAAGCTTGCACCAACCCCCTCATAAGTGTTTTTACAACTCGAGTACTGGATAGAGATGAGCGAATAGTAATTATTCGTTAAAAATTAACGGTTAACAAGAAGTAACAGATAGTAACAGATTCGTTTCGTCAAAATAACGATTACAAATTGTATTCGTTTATTATCTAATTCTCTCTTTTCATGCTTGCCTGAAAACAGTAATAGAAAAAGTTTTTCCTCAAAATCAAGCAAAAAACGACTCCTGTTATAATTATTTGTCTACTTTCATTTCATACTGCTTCTGACAAGTCAACAAATTCCTTCACGCTTGGTTGGCTGTGCGAATCTTGATTCGAAAAAGCCTTGACCTCGCGATAGCTGGAATCGTTCGATTCTAACTTTTTCAAATGATTCCTAAGAAGCAGATAAAAAGTAACAGATATCTCCTCTCTGCATGTGAGCGGCGGCGTGCGCATTGCGCAGACAAAAGAGACAAAATATTCGCCGACGGGCGTGTTTGATTGTTTTCATTCAACAGCTCTCTTTTTAGCTGGAATCGGAATCGTTTGATTCGAATTCGTATAATGATTACTAAGTAACAGATATCTTCTCTCTGCTTGAGAGGGTCATGCGCAGACAAAAGAGAAAAAATATTCGTCGTGGCGAGGTATTTAATTGTTTCGCTTCTGCTGCTCTCTTTAGATTCGAATAGATTTTGATTCGTGATTACCTAAACAAATGCAAGTTACGGATAAGAAGTATCGAATATCCTTTCTAAAGTGATCACTTGGAATTGTTACTCAAAAGTAACGGTAAAGCACATCTCTAGTAGGCCTACTGGGTTCCGTTTCCGCCTACTTACTCACTTGTTCAAGTTCAAATTTTTGCTTTGCGAGTGAGCGGATTGGTGATGAAACTGCGGAAACGCTTAGAAAATAAAAGAAGTTAAGCTAACGAAAAAGTAGAATGGAGCTGAAGCAAGGAAGAAATCTGGCGTCTAGGTGGTGAGAAACCATACGACTACGAGAACAACCTTAGTTGAGCTCCGCACAACTTACGAAGTTCATGCGAACCGCTTTATAGAAGCGATTCCACCATGAACAAATGGTTGCCAGGATTCATTGCCTATTCTGAGTATCTTGTTCTCTTCATGATCAGATCTGCAAATTTCGAGTCAAATAGCGCAGATCTTGGCCCCCTTTTACACTGTTGAAATAGCGAACACTTGAAAAAACAAACCGCCCTAGTTCTAGAAATGTGAATTGATTGAAATAATCAATATGTCGTTTTATTTGCTGATCAGATGGCCGAGTAATAACAGTGATTGCCTCTTTAACTAAAGACTTTGGATCAATTTACAGTCGATTCCGGTCACGCAATAGAGTAAAAAAATTGGTATTGACAGATTCTTTGTTGCGCATTCAGTGCAAAGGGATAATGTGATGAACAAGCTGGGAAGTTCACTTGTTTGCACAATTAAAAAAGGCACTTGACGGGATTCTCTTTTTTGAGTGCTGGATAGGTGGCTGGCATCCTCTAACGAAGCAGGTTTTAGGTTAGCGCCTTGGCAGGTTTTTCGTGATGTGAAGGTGAAAATGCGACTAAATAAAAACACAAAAAATTATGAAGTTCGCATTTCGGAGTTTAAAATCTATTTTCATCGCATAGTCCTAACTATAAGCGAGCTTGATTATAGGGTTGCGTAGCCTAATCGTAATTGTAATCCGCTTCGAGAAATGAATTACTAACAAATAAATCATATTAATTTTGAATAAAGAAACAGAGACCATGCAAGGCGCGAATTAAAGAGTTTTTGTCGAGTACAGCTTTTCTGAGTACTCGTACTCAAAACTTTTAATCTCAAGAAGTACTCGTACTTGAACCTACAGTAAAAGCACTCGGAGTCGGTCTAAAAATCAGTCGAGTACACGAGTACTTTGATTTTTATCATACTTATAATCAGAGCTGGGAACTCGATCGATTTTTAACCGAGTTCAAGTTTGAGTTCAAGAGATATTTGCAAGTTCCAGTTCAAGTTCTAGTTTTAAGAATTCTATTTTTCGAGTTCGACAAAAATGACCGAGTTCAAGTTCAAGTTCGAGTTCGCAGCCCTGGTTCTAACTGACATTTAAAACTGTTTGTTTCAATGACTTTTTTCAAGTCAGATTTGATTAGCGCTGAAACGTTAATAAAAGCTATATTGATTCCTAAACTTTTTTATGGCTATCTTTCATACAATGCCAGCAAGTTTACTAGACTGAACCTAAAACTTTTTTCAGCGCCACCCAAATCTGACTTGAAAAAATATTTCACTAATCAAGCCAAATAATGCGAAAACAATACCTTCAATAATGTCAGCACCGTACTCTTCTACTTTGTACTTAAACTTTCGTACCTTACCATTATAAGCCTAATTCTCCCTTGATTTATTTACTGATCTATTCACCTTCAACATAGTCTAAATTTACAAACAGATCTTAACTTAGTAACACACAAATAGCTGCTGCCGCAGCTGCAGTGCTACGATTTCATTAAAAACGCTGGGCACACCAATTAGGATGCAATAAAAAAGTCCCAATGAGACAACGCGAAATGAAATGCAAGTGCAGTATCGGTACCGGTAGTGCAAATTCGCAACCATTCAATCAATAACCAAGAATCAAAAGTAGAGTTCGTTTTAAGAGATTTAAATCAATAAATTTAATTCACTCAATTAGTGAACTCGAACTCGATTGTTTTTTTTTCGAGTTTGAGTTCGAGTTCTAAGAATTTTATTTTTTGAGTTCGAGTTCGGCAAAAATGATCGAGTTCAAGCGAGTTCAAGTTCGAGTTCGCAGCTCTACTTATAATACTTATAACAGAAACTTTCGTCGAAACCTGCTCAAAAGTTCTGCAAAAGTTAATGTCGACTGACTATAAAGAGCTTAAAACCAGTGTTTAAAATGCTAATACGCATAAAACAACTTCAAGAAAAGTGGTTCCAATTTATGCAGCAAAATGCCTGAAACTGATTTTAAAGTGTAAAGTTCAACTGCGAAATATGTACTCGGTACACGTACTCGAAGTCAACCACCAGTACTCGTACTCGTACTGGAAGTCAACCACCAGTACTCGTACTCGAAGATTGAGTAGGCCTACTCGACTCCATCACTGCAGAAAATTCAATATGTTAAGGTCTTTTCAGGGGGCTGAAGGAAAAAGTTTATGATTAAAGAACGCTATCTAGCAGTGGCGTACCCAGGATTTTTCAATGAAGAGAGTGTCAGTGACGTCACATCGTGATGACGTAAAGATACTACAATTACGGTAGTTTAGAGATTTTTAAGTGCATTGGATTGTAATGTTTGTAGTCTAAATTATTACGCAATTGCAGTTAACCATGATTAAGCTACACAATGCCATAACTAAGGAAACTATCAAGATAGACTATTTCATTCATACTTTTGCTTGATGCTATGCGCTTCACGTAGGAATGGAAAAGGTTTTACAGGAAATCAAGCTGTCGAACCGTGGTTAAAAATTTACTGAAAAAATTTTAGTTGACTTCATTTTTGGGCCATAGGAAGGTTAACTGACTAAAGTAGGCTAGTTTTCGCTAAGTCACAAACAGGGTGTAGCCAGGGGGGTTAAACAGTTAATAGCTTCGCTCCAAAAATTGTTTTCAAGAACCAACATTAATACAAACAACACATATAAACTTTGATTTAAACATTTAATATGCACTCATTATGAAAGGGGCAGTTTCTCCCATAACTGTTTTGAAAAGTGAAGGTAGTAGACCATGAGAAAATACTGCCCTCCCTACCGGAACATTTTTAAACTAAAATATTGCGCCCGAGAGGAATTCCTAATCGTGCGATTAAGGTCAAAAACAGCGCCGATATTATAAGCATTTTTTACCCAAATCACAGCGTCGATATCATCAGATACTCTTAGACATATAAATAGTTATGTCTGAAAAACGGAACACTTCAACTCCTGAGACAGTTACGGTACGTAAAACAATTTTGCATCCCTTCTCCGTTCCGCCCCTGTGCCTCTTCAAATCTTTTGTTGGTCTGGTCTTCCTCGGCAGTATTTTTATTTTATTTTTAGCACTTAAGAGCAGTGTCAATTCAGTTTTTTATGTTTTAATAATTTTTCAACAAACCGGCCATGTGTAGCGCAATTGTTAAAGATGCCTTATCGATGCGGAAGGTTTGGGGTTCAATTCCCAGGCCGGTCAAGTCGGACACAGTGTAGCCCACAGCTCGCCACCGCTGCTACGTTTCTTCGGAGCTGTGTTGCCCAGGCACTAAGCCGTGGGTCGGGCCCGGCACTCGTTACCACGCTTCGGTACTACAGCGAGTGTAATGAAGCGAGGAGGAATGAAGACTTGATACAACCTATGATCTATAATGAAGACTTGATTCAATTTTTTAAATAAATTTTTGGATGCAGCCATAGTTACTGCAGATATACCGTATTTAAGGAAACTCCTTCTTATTAAGTGCTTTACAGTAGCATTAATGACAAAAATGCAGTTCAAGCAAAACACATCACATAAGTTGGACTACCGGTATTGTCAGAGATGGGCATTTATCGCGATAATTTATCGGCGATAGTTATAGGCGATAGTTTATTACCGATTATTGTTATCGCTCAAAATGGTTTTGACTTACCGATATCGCTTTTGTAATATATCTTCTTATCGCCGATATATTATCGCGATAAACGATTCTTTCCGCACACGGTGTTCAAACTTCAAAGTTAGTAAGTTGAAGCTTTGGAAAAAATACACGGTGTCCATCGAATATTTCCTTGTTTTGTTAAATGCCACGACAGAGTCCGTGAACTGCTCTCTTTTCTTGAAAAATCTAGAAAAACATTTTTGCAATTTGACTTACAAAAAGAAGACTTCGCCAAACACATTAAAAATTTACCTTTATCGGAAAAATTTATCGGCGATAATTTATCGATTGCCGATGTCGCTTCAAGAAATTGTGATTCATCGATTATCGGTATCGCCCAAGGATTTTTTGAAAATATCGATTGTTGTTAACGCTTTAGTACAGAAAGGTTTATCGTGCCCATCACTGGGTATTGTTGCATGACTTGCATCCCATCGTAATGAAAGTTTTTTAAGATTAAACTAAAAAGTTGGGCAGAACAGAAAAAACATGGTAGCAATTTCGGCAAGCTCCACACGAAGAAAAGTCGGTTTTCTTGTTCTGCAATCCCTCAAGGGGGTGGGTGTTGGTTGTTGACAGAAGTGTAGTTCATGCCTACAGTTCAATTTTATTAGTTTGGTTATATATGTTGGATTAATTTTCGCCTGAGGAAGTTGCCCTCTATTGGTTAGTTAGTTAGTTAGTTAGTCGCATATTTATCCTCCTATCACGAGAAAGCGATTAATGCGCTATACGAGCTCGCTTAGGAGTTGCCAGCCATCTGTCTACCACAGCAAGATGGGGGAATCCCGCTAAGTGCCTTTCCCAACGGCACAACAAGCAAACTTGCCGGCTTGTTCTTCACACTGTCCCTTAATGCTGAGCGTCAAGCAGGGAAGCTGTGAATACCAATTTTAAAGTCATTGGTTTGACCCGACTGAGAATCAAACCCGAGTCTACAGTTCAAGAGACAGACGCTCTATACCACTCGGCCATCTGAGCTGTTCATAAACGCTCTATACCACTCGGCCATCTGAGCTGTTAACGCATGCTAGTTAAAGAAAATAAGGTAAGACCCTGTAATTGGTAGAAATAATGCTTGTAGGCTCTAAACACTCAGCTTATAGGCCTAGTATCGTATCACAAGTAGGCTACTGAGCTGAACTACAGTTCCTAGGATTTCAAAGCATAATGGCATATCAGTAGGCAACTTCAATACCTTACAACTAAAATAAGCGAACCCTTTATCTGCATTATGCTTTTTCGCAATACTGCTCTAAAGCAATAGCCTAAACTGATTCACCGAATAGGACTCCAAGCAACCTTTTCATCATGAATTTATTTTTGACTTTCACATGGATTATGATGTAGGCCTAACCAGTTACAAAAGCAGCCTAGCCGTTAATAAGGAAGAACTTTGATCACAGAAAATGCTGCTACTCAAATGACATTCCTGAATCTTAGTTTAAGGTATTTCAGATTTTGATACCAATTATGACATTCATAGGTGGCGGAACCGAAAGGGGGGTGACCCTGCCCTCCCCCACTTTTTTAGGGGGGCCCCTAATTTACGCGTTTATTCTACAATATTGCCTCTGCATGAATGTATTTGAAACTTAATAGGCCTACCATCAAAATTAAAACCCAGGAAAGAGCTTAAATCCAAAGATGACTTATTTAAAATTTTGTTTGTGCACTGCAAATCTTTTTGGGTAGTAGAAGTCCGTAAAAGTGAGTAAAAGTGCCCAATACCCAATTATTTATGATGCAGTACCCAAAAATATTAAGCAAAAACGTTTTTACCCGAGAGCGCGAAAAAAATTATCATTCAAAAGCTAAACCCAAAGATTTTACTTGGGTAAGCGAAACATAATTGGGTTAAAATCAACCACACCCAAAAACCTTCGAAAACGTAATTGGGTTGTTTTAATTTTTGCCCAACTCTCAATTCTGTGTAAATTAGTACATCGCCGGAGATTATTGTACTTAGCTAATTATTACGCAACAAGTTAAAAATTTAAATTCATTCTAGGGTAAGAACCCAAAATGGGAATACTATAAGCAGTGGAGGGATTCAAATTTTCTGTCAGCCGGTTCTATACTTACAAAAGTTTTACTTTTGGCCGGTTCTGTTTTAACCAATGGTACAATTAGGGTTATCAATATTGAGATATGAAGCCGCTTCTACTCTACTCCCAGCATTGCAAATATCATTCAAAATTATCCAGTCCAAATGTCCAATTTTTGCGAGCCGCACGCCTGTTGGATTTCTGCATCCATATGCATAATTCTTGTTCACACATAAGATCTTATAAAACGGTTGATGAGTGTACAAAATAATTTTTAGGAGGCTGGTAACGATGTTTTCCGAAGTTAAATGCTTGCCATCTTGACCAAAAATCTCAAACAGAAGTTTGATTTGCCACGTGGTTTGCTATCGCATTGTTACATAAAAGCATTTATAAGAAAAACGAATTTATAAATTGAAAAAATATTGGGTATTAAACTCCCCACAATGACGTATTTGCGTAAATGCCACTAAAGAAAAATTATTCATCATTTGTTGTTTTATATATGAATCAAGAAGTAGTACATGTGAATCTGCTGAGGTAAGAAATGCGCATGGGGAACAATCCTGGACAGTTGTAATATGCGCAAGAAAAGAGATAATGTAAATCTTAAATTCCCGAGACTCACAGTTGGGCCTCATTAATGAGTTAATTAATTCACTTTCATTTTTTTGGGTTGTTGTTGGCAGTTTGGGTACATGAATTGAGTAAGATATACCCAATAAAATAAGTTGGGTGTCTCAACGAGTCTACCCAATTTATCACCCAAGTTTTTTGGGTTGTCACTACCCATTTTGGTTTGCAGTGTGGGGTGGGGGAACAGAAACTAGAATCAACAACCGTAGGTCTGAAGCCCACATAAATTGGGCATGTCACATACTGTATGGACAGGCTAACTTTGGATTGTGGGCATAGGGCCGTGCTTATTTCTAAGATGAGTGCATATTTTCAAGGGCGATGTCTTACAAAACGTGAATGTAGCCTACTTGTTTTCGAGAAAGGTGGTTATTTTTGAATCTCGTGCTTAATATGTCTTACTTCAAATGCTTTTTTCTTTAAATGAACACAAAATGAAAGAAAAAGATGATTATTTTTCGTTCATTAGTTAATCTTAAAATTTTGAAATTTGGTTTGTAATTTCTTAATCCAGTGGTTCCCAACGTGTGGGTCATGGGCCAGTACGACTATTTTCAGAAGGCTACGGAGCTTGACTAGAAAACAACAAAAGCATTCCTTAATCATGTCATGATGTTCACTTTAAAAGTTGTTGAACCACCAGAAAAATAAAAATCTGCGGACGTGAAGACCTTCTTTTTGTGGTCTTCACCAATTTCTAGCGGAAAATATAGGAATCTGCGGACGTTTTGGTAACCTGCTACTTGGTCCTCGTAAAAGCAGCGCGCTTATTTTTTGTTGTGGACCGGTGGTTACCATGCATATGTGCTAAGCAGGCTGAAACCTAGGGCCTCGGAGAAAATGGGGGGCCTCATCACGAAGAATAAAGACCTTTTTTTTCTTTTCACCGATATTTTCAGTGAAAACAGGACATCTGAGGACGTGAAGACCTTTTTTTGCTCTTCCAATCAGTGTAATCAAATAGCCTAGGGTTTCTCATTGTCTAAATCCGGCCCTCAAGAGCGTATATAGAGGCAGGGCCATTGTGCCATGCCCCCCATTTGACTCTGTTTTTTAGTAAACAAGAACAATACTAATGGTGTCTGGTGACTGAAATATGCCAGATTCTTTTGATGGTTTTTGCTGCTTATGGCCAGGGGCAGGGTTGGGAATCGATACTCAAAAAAGCAAAGAAATAATTGATATTCCACAGTTCACCAAAAAGTAAAGAAATAATCGATTTCGATGGTAGTTTAAAAAAGTAAAGAATAAAGAATATTGTAATCGATATTCGATATTACACTGAGCATTTAGCGGTGTACGCCAAGCATTTTTTGAGACGTCTTCACATTCATGCGGTAACTTACAGACAAACGACGGACATACAGTAGTACATGCGAAGCAACTTTGCTATTAAGAATCTTGTTTTTTGGCACAAAAAAAAAAATTTATCAGCAAAAACAAGGTAATGACATACCGACGATTATTTTAAATTTACCAAAGTGAGATTAAGTAATCTGGACAAAAAGAATCGAATATGGAATACGATGTTTAGACCCTAATTCTGAGTGCTTCGCCAAATACGATGTATTTTGTTCGCACAATCGATGTACATGCTGAAGGCGTAAGGCTTATTGTTATGGAAGAGGTTTGGATTTATGGAAAAATTGTATACATCAAAAACATTTTCGAAATGGCTGGTGGGAGGATGCATACCCCTCATCCTACCTTCCTGGCCATAAGTTACAGAAACCATTAAAAGAGTCTAGCATGTTTTAGTCACTTGGAACCATTAACTTTGTTCTTTTTTACTAAAAGGCGAAGTCAAAAGGGGGGGCATGGCACAATGACCCCCCTAAATACGCTCTTGTCTCTACGTTTAGGCCAATAGAAGGTCTTGAAGGTCGATTTCCAAAAAAGGTCTTGATAGAAAGATCTTTGTTGTTCGTGACGAGGCCCCTTATTTCTCCGAGGCCCTAGGCTTCAGCCTGCCAAGCCTATTGATCATTCCGACCCTGACTATACGGATGCCAATGTCGTGTCGTTAGAGGTACACTCTGTTCCTAAGTAGCGCTTTTAGTAGAGGCTCCAGTTCAGCTATCCAGAGAAGCACTGGAGTTGAATTCAAGTTTTTGTTGTGCAGCCAACCATCTACTTTTTGACAAATGTTGTCAACCTTGACGGTTTATTGTGGCAAATTACAGCTGAAATAAAACGTTACAGAAAAACTGTAGGTCTGTCGGCGCCATTGTTCGATTCAGCTATTTCACAGCAGGATAAAATTTATTAAAGTTATTGATTTTTTGAATCTCTCAATGCCTTTCGCAAGTTCTTCGACAATTTTATGTTCTGTCAGGACCGCAAAGCGTTCAGTATTTGCGCATGAATTGTACAGTACTGTAAACGTAAAGTCTTCAATGCAATTTTGTAGCAAGAATTACTGTAAAGTTGGATGAGGGTGATAAAAAATTCAACTACACTGCAGACCCGTACTGCTACTTTGCTTAAAAACTAGTGTAAATGCTGGTGCTCATGCGACACAATCAGTCATGGGTTGAGGTTCGATATTCGGTCGAGTCATACCAACGGCTTTGAGGTTAAGCTGTCAGTAGTATCCTAGTTTCGTGCCCAGCTTAAAAAATAAAGCGTAGAATGAAACAAAAGTTTTAACATATTTATTAGTCAAGTTAAAATTGATTATTCATGCGCAACAAGACGCTAGTTTTTAAAAATACGACGAAAATTATTGAATAATTATTTTACTGCTCGAAAATCGTATGTGCAGATAACTACGTGTTGGCAAGCTTCACATTCTTGTAATTGCTTCTTCAGGTTAGTGAAATTAGCTTTACCAAAGCAGAAAGTCAAAAAAAAGAAACACTGCGCCATATCCCTGTTTTCAAAAAGTAAAAGATGCCGTAAACCTTAATTAAACCTTAAAAAGATGCCGTAAACCTTGAATGCGATTTTGCTGTACCTAACGAAAGTTGGCCAATGCTTCATTGCCAAAAAAACAAAAATTAGAATACGAATCCCATAATTTTGATCAAACCTTTCCTTTCTTAATTGAGTCTCAACCAAACCGAGATTTTTGTGTAAAATTGTAGTGTTATTTTGTGTCAATATAATCAAAGTTAGAATGAAATTTCTTGCAAAAATGTAGCAGTGCTCCGTTTTCTGCCATCATCAATTATTCGAGGTTGGTGCTGGAACGACGATTGACCTTTTTCTTCCTACTTTTTAGGCCGAACCTGGGTCAATACTGTCAGCTGTAAACTAAAAATACGCGCACGCATCGCGTCATTTGAGGTCATAAGAATGAACGTGTTTGCTTGAGACTTTGTCAAAATAATTGAACCGGAAGACGGCAAAGGTATTGCAGGAAGTGCGTGCTAGCAACAGAATTAGTGGTACTTTTAGTGAGTTTTTGAACTGTTCACAAAGGTTAATTTTTGCAATTATTTGGCACTTTTAATTCATTGTGCCGTGCTCACTGAAAGGTCAGGCAATGTCTTTGCTGCTGGGCAAACCCCACAGACTTTAAGTGCTTGTAGGATTTGAATGTACGTTAATATGAAGCGCAACCTAAGAGTTTGTATATTTATTTTGGTTTCTTATTTTTAGCATAGCTTTTTAGTCGAAAAAAAAAATACTGCCACATAAGAAAGAATCATCCAAAAAACGTTTTAATTAATGGAAATTTCCTGCGAAAAATTTGTATTTCAATATTGAAGTTCCAAGTAATAGCAGGAAGTTTAGAATTGAGAAAAGACTTTTTAGCTCTGCTAAGGCCAGTGAATAGCTAGCAACTTATTGTAAATGTTGCAGATTGTGCCATTGATCGACGCTGGCATGTTAGTTAGGTCACCTACTAAAAGATTTATTACCCACAGTATCTTATACTTCATTTACAGTAAGTGTAGAATATCAGATGGATAAACGCTAAAGTATTAGCCTTATAAGCTGCAGTTGACGAGAACAGCGGTAAGTCCAACTGATTCGCAGTAAAGCGGCTTATAAGGTTTAATGGACTTAGTTGTCAGTAATTAACTTCATAATTATAACTCTGAACTTCCAACAAGGTTTACAGTCAAAATATTGTTAGCTAATGATAAAGCAATTTTTCAAATTATACTCTCAATTCAATTCGAAATTTATCAACATTTTTAGCATTTCATGAAAAAATACTCCATTATGTTATTAATATTTACCTCATGTTTTAATGTGGAATAAAAAAAGAAAGGGATTATTCCAATGAAAAAAGGCTTGATAACACACAGACGTGAAAGATATGAAAAGTGATGACTATTTAAACAGAGGGGAATATTTGCACATATATAAATTTCGGTCAATAATTTTGTCCAAGGATAAAATGGTCAATCTTTAGGCAGTATCGATCGTTAGAGCTGCTCTGCTGGACTTATATCTGACGTTGGTTGTAACTGAATAATTTATTGAAATGAAGAATTTTATCAGCCATGGAAGAATATTGTGTGCAAAGTTGGATTTTGCTGAATTAGCTTTTCTGTGCAGAATTATAATTTAGAACTTCGAAAACTTGTTGGCCAACTCAACTGCAAAATATGTTCAATCGATTTTTTTCTGGGCACGTGTGCTAATTGAGGTACTAGATTTGTTTGCTATAAATATGCATACTGTGTGTGGATAAATGGCGACATTGTGGTTTTGCAAATATTGTCTTTCTGAGAAGGTACTGACAAAACAAGTGTCAATACTTTCGGTTTTTCTCTTCGCTCTACTACAGTAATCGCTGCATGAGGTCAAGCGTTGTTCAAGTACGCACTGAAAAAGTTCAAAACAAAAAAAATCAAATCTTCATTATATTCGCGATACTACGCCAAAGCGTATAACGACTAACGAGTGGCGGGCAACTGAGCTCACCGGCCGGTTATGAAAGGTAAATTTAAGGTTAAGGTAGGCTAACTAACGCACAATAACACCGCAGACTGAATGAACCAAAATGTCTGGTTTGGCTGAATGTATTCCATATGATCTCGCGTTCGCATGGCGTTTTTTAGCGATTGAAACTTTGATTTTTAGATTTAATCCAAAAAAGAAAGTGTGTTAGGTGCAAACTGCAAAAGTATTAGTTTTGATAACGTGAGCATTTGTATTGGTTCCATTGGCGTGGAATGAGCTAGTTAATTACGGCAATATTTATTCGCCTTGTTTATCTCTATTTTTGAGTAGAAATTGTGTCAAAAAAGCTGAAAAGATTTTGAATATTGACTACTTCGTTAGTGGGAAGGGAGTGACCCGCCGAGATAAGAGGCTTACGCAGTTTCGACCATCTGTACAAAAAAAATTTTTCTGGTCCATCTGTCGGCTCGTTTTAATTCATCAGTGTAGTGATCGAATCCTTCTAATATTATATAATTCATGAATTTAATTAAAGATTTAATCAGCCACTGGCATGAAATGCCAGTTATTTATTGTTGACGGTTTGCTCTCTTGATAAATATTGACTTATTCCATCCTAACGCCATTGTACGTTTACAGTATATGATGTCATTACCCGACCTGTTACCCAGCAGTTGGTGCGGAAATCGACAACAACGCACTTGTAAATAGGAAACAAACGTATAAAACCTTCATATTTGTCACAATTGGAAAGCATTGACGTCACTATACTCAAAATTAAAAAAAACCAAATCTTCATCATACTCGCGGTATTACGCCGAAGCGTGTAACGAGTGGCGGGGTACACCCAGTGCTTTGGTGGTAAAAATACTTATGGGGGGATGGTACAACTTTTCACGCAGACTTTAGGAAGGATGGTCATTATACTTGTAAGGCAAGGGTTTACGCTAAAATGTTTTATGGAGGGTTGGTGTTGTTTTCCGTGGGGGTGGCATACCCCCGCATTCCCCCTCAATTCGAGTACTGGGTGCATCTCCGTAGCTTAGCGCCCGGGCTACACAGCTCCGAAGAAAAGTCGCAGCGGTGGCGAACCGTTGGCGACACTGCGCTCATTTAACCGGTCCGGCATTTGAACCCCAGACCTCCCGCACCGATAGCGCCGGTTACTCATTATTGTTTCATCTCTAAAAAATCAGTATAATGGCATTGGTCTTTCATCGTATGGGACGCTGGGCGAATATTGCAGCTGTTCTTGTAAGATACGCTAACTAACCCGATCCTATGGCAAATACGGATAAAACGTTTTTTGACAGCAATAATTGTTATAACAAACTTTGCACCAGCGTCGTGTTTTGCAGCCTTTATTACTTACGCAGTTTTGCCGCTGAGACAACGTATTCCAGATGCCTTGGCATTTTAAAGTATGCAAATTTTGTGTAAAATAAGGATCCAGGTTAAATAATTACGCACGCTCACCATGTTAATGACATTAAATTGCACTGTATTTCCTAAAACAAGAATGGAATCATGCTTGTGTTTCACGTTTGCCAAACCAAAATAACATGAGTCAAAATCAAAAATACATCACCGATATAAATACTTTTTAGTCCACCGATTATGCGTAGTGGTAACGTATAATCCACTGAAGACGCAATGTCGCAATCATCTACGACTAGTTTGTAAACGGCAGTTGTAAACGACAAAGGAGCGCTGGGGCCGCGCCCCCTCCCCCCGCAGACAAATGCCCAAAACTTTCGTGGTGTGAAGGTGATATACGTAGAAAGAACAATCTGGGGGAGTGATGACCTTTCTTTTTTTACTCTTCACTTGACTTTAGGCAAAAAACGAACGGTGTTAAATTGCGCCCCCCTCCTTTCCAAATTTTTGGGCACATCCCGGTATTGTGCATGCTTTCTCGTGGTAAGCACAACCGGTAGATCTAACTACCGCAGGAGAACTAAAACTACAACTTGTAGTTTACAGTAGGCCTTGCATGATTGTTCTTTTCAAAAAAGTAGTTTTAAAGTAGTAAGATGATGAAACGTTAGATAAATGCAGTGACAAGTGATATGTTTGCATGTTTTTGGCGATCTGTGAGTTGATGTTGGAACTTATTAAGCTCACAACAGCAATTTTGTTTAAACATAGGCCTAATCATATTTGATAAACTATTTCGGGTTTTGGGAAGGTTGAGTACCGTACTGTAGTTGTATAGGGTGATTATAATTTGGATCTTTATAAACTGGTGTTTAGCACATTTGTTTAAAGCTGGAAAATGAAAGGAATCACTCAAACCAAATGTAAACATGAAGAGGAATGGGAAAAACTCCTCAGAGCCAATCAAGTTCCGGTGAGTTTGCGAGATATTTTTCAATGTGAAACGTTTCTATACCTCACCGAAGGTTCTATATTATTGGCGACAACTGTTTCCAATTGTTTTTTCGTACGCAAAGAAAATAAACTTTTCAACTTAGATTAAGTTATACCGTATTTTTTTTTCTGAACACAGATGTGCCAATATTTTCTCTGATATTTCTGCTAATCCAGTATGTTTTTTGCTTTTTGAAATGTCTAGCGTTGAAATGTTAATCCAATCCATCTGTGATAAAATTAAACCAAAGTGTAACAAACAACTGACATATAGACCAGTGGGTTTTAACATGGACGGATTAAGAGGGAGATACAGCCCCGGGCCTCTCTAGTAAATTGTGCCCTCTACAAAAAGTTTTGCTGCTACCGTGGAACCATATCTGCTACAAACATAAGCCCCCAAAAAATTAATTTTGGGATCCCCCACGGTCTTAATACGCCCCTCGGGTTCACGAGGAAATTTCTAAGAGTACTTGAATGGCAGTTTAGTTTTCATGTGTTGTAGCGCAGTTGTTAAGCGCACTGCTATCGGTCTGAGAGATTTTGGGTTTGATTACCAGGCTGCTCAAATTAGTCACCCTCGCCACCGCTTCGACGCATCTTCAGAGTTGTGTTGTCCAGGCCTTAAGCTGCGGAGATGGGCCCCGTCACTCGTTACACACTTCGGCGTAATACCGCGAGTATAATGAAGAGTTTTTTTGCTATTGTTTAACATCCGACCTACACTATACTATAGTAAAATGTGTGTTGGTTGAAAATACTGTAGTGCGTACTGTAGCTTCTTGGGTGCTGGTGTTGATTGTTTTACGTCTCAGGGGATATATGGGGGGAAAGGGTAAAAATATCTTGGACTAGACTGGACCCGAAGCAATCAATTTTGGAAAAAAAAAGGCCGATTTATTTTTTCCAACATATTTTCTGTTATGAAACAAGCATAATATAGTTTACTGATACAATAAATAAACTATTCAAGTTTTCCTTTTAACGCTGCAGCATTCCGCATTTCAGACTCAGTAATAAAAATTCTTTCAGCAAGTTCGCTTATAAACAAATATGCTTTCCAGCTATATCTTGACTCTTTTCAATAACGTGTTGACATAATGATCGACAGAGTAGGCCAATACAATCAGAAAACTTACTCTGTGATTTTATAGCAAAGAAAACGTTCCATACAACGTACAATACTGTACTTTCTCAATTAACCTTTATTTTTTACTACATTTGTTTTTGAATTAAGTTGCTCCCTGAGTTGATTTCAAACTACGGAATATATTCAAATAAGATAAATTCAATGTTTGGGAATGATTATTTTGTTTTTCAGCTTACAAGTCCAGGTTGACTGGGCTGAGATTATAATTTTACTAGATGTCTTAATTCCGAATTCGGTTTGAAGTTTTTCTAAACGTGATAAGGAAATATTGATTCATCAACAACCACCAACGTCGCTTTCAGTAAATCAGTGCAACGACGATTACCGGTACTGAATTTTTGCAACAACCGTTGTAAGCAAACACATTTAGAATGAGCATTAAGCTCGTCACAAAATGGGTTGATTTTAACCAAAATCTGCCCTTCAGAAGAAAATTTAGCTTATGCACTGCACCACGTTCAATCATGCATAAATTGTTTTTCAATCTTTTTAATTGCTTCTTTGATTTTCTATAAACAAATTGATTCCATCGGAAGACTGAAAGGTTAAAACCATTTGCAATGTTTTGTTTTTCATCGATTAATTATTCATAAGAATTTTTTTGCATAATTTTTTCGAAATGTTACTGCTTTTCGTTGATTTTCCTTCCTGCAATCTTGTTATGTGCAATTTCTTTTCAGAATGCCAAGTATTAGTTCCCTTAAGGTACGTTTCTTTTAGCAATCAGAATTTGTTATCTTTGTTCGAATGTTGACATAATCAACTACTACGCCTTTAATAAAAAAAAAAAAAAAAACGCATGCAATCATGCATGTTGGACAAAAAAATGTCACTGAATATTTAATCTTATACAGTGGACCATGCATTATGCAATGCAGAAACAATAATCATTGCGATGCGAACTACATGTAAATGAAAAATTGTTTCACTTTTTTGCGATTTTTCAGAGATAAAATTATCCAAGTTTCTTCTTGTTAACTGATATCACTCTAACAGGGTGAGTGAGTTCAAACTGTAATATTCAATTTAATTTAAAAATAGTCGGCCAAGCCCACTAGCACATGCAATTGTGCGTTTATCAGATTCTCAGTGAAGTGTGTAAACGAGTGCAAACGTACTGAGCATCAATCACGCTTCAGAACACGGCTTTGTATTTCTGTGATGTGATGAGAACCAGAACATCCTGGCTGGCCATGCGGCGTCTCATTATTCGCGTAAAGTTTTGTTAACTTCGAGTAAAAAAGTCGTGCTGTGACTACACTCAAACTCCAAAACAGTGCATCATCATATGTATTCATTTGCAAAATAAGCAAACTGGTTATAAACCACCACAAGCTTGTAGCTAACCGCGCAGATTTGCTTACATTTTCATGTGTCCACAAATGAGATGATGGCCCCTTGTCTTCGATCTTGAGCACGTTACACGAAAAATTATTTTGCTTGGCACTTACTCGTGCTACTGAAATTTTTCGAGCAGTCGCTTAGTGTCGCTAGAGAGCAAGGTTTGTACAATGGGTACCGTAGTTCGAATACAAACTTGGATGACGCATGGATTTGACTAGACTAAAATCTTGCCTGCAAATGCGAGTGACTAAGTTAAAAAAGTTGGCTTTTGCGTTATCTTGAAAAGAGTGCAATATTTTTTTTGAAATGAAGCCTAATTGATTAGTTAGTTTTCTTCAAACAAGGTTTTAAAACAACTGCAAATTAAAACCGCAAAAAATATTTTTTTTGTAGCGTTTTTTGCAATCGTAACCAGGGGCGTGCCCAGGAATTTAAAAGGAGGGGAGAGGGGGGGCGCAATTTGAAGCTGTCCGTTTTCTGCCCAAAGTCGAGTGAAGAGCAAAAAAAGGTCAACACGTCCGCAGATGTCCAATTTTCCGCACAAAGTCAGATAAAGAACAAAAAAAAAGGTCATCACGCCTTCAGATTGTTTTTTCTACTTATATCACTTTTACACCACAAAAGTTTTGTGCATTTGTCTGCGGGGGGAGCGCAACCCCAGCGGCCCCTTGGTAACTAAACGAAGTTTAATCAAGTTATAATTATGTTTTGGTAGCATTTTTAAAATATCACGTAAGAATACTAAGAACAGGCTGGTTATCTCAGTTGTTAAGACAATACTATCAGTGCGGGGGTCTTGGGTTCAAAGCTCGGGTCGTTCAATCGAACTCAGTGTCGCCAACGGCTCGCCACTCACCACTGTTGCGATGTTTCTTCGGAACTGCGTTGGCCAGGCGCTAAGCCGCAGGGATGGGCCCCGCCACTTGTTATACGCTTCGGCATAATTGCGCGAATATAATGGAGATTTATTTGTTTTGATATTGATTTGCTCAAAAAAAGCGCAAAAATTCCCCCTTGATTGAAATACGATTACACTTATCATAAGCACTGTAACAGCGTCAGTAGGGAGGCCTGAATGGCATGCCAGTATTAACACATTTTGAAGTTTTAATTAAGTTAGCGTTTCTAAATATTCCGGTACAAACGACGGTAGATTTGCTTAAAGTTTAATTTATTTTCCAATTGCTTGCACTCCTTACAGTGATATATTATGGATAATTATGATATTGATTATAGGCAACAACCGTTGCGTAACTGTTGAGAGCAAAATAGATAAAACAAAAATCAAAATCGATAGATGTAACTGCTGTAGAATACAAATGATGACAAAATACGTTAAGATTTAATGATTTTAAAGATTAAATATCAGTGACATTTTTATGAAAATATGTTTTTTTTTCACCGGCTCAAGTCACGTACCACAATTATATCACACTTTTTAGTGCGCAGAAAACAAGACTGTGGCGAAAATGACCTATTCTGCGACTGTGAACCCTCACTTAGTGCACGAGAAAGTTTGTCAGTATTCATCCGTACTCACAGGTGCACAATTAATGCCACTAAAGCAGGGCGAGCATAGAGGTTTCTTTAAAACCTTTTTTGGAGGTCGCCTTGGGGCATCGTTCTCAGAAACTCACCCAAGACAGTAGAAAAGTTTGGCAAGCCCAGCATGCGCCGAAGCAGGTGTAAAACAACTCAAATAGGTTGGCTTATACATATTCAATTTTGCCCCAAGCAAAATCATTAAATTATTAGTTGAAGGTCATCTCAGAAACAAAATGTAAAATTAATAATAGTTCATCTGTTTTTCTCAATTAACAATGCATTTTAGACAATCCGACCAGGCCAGAGCCATAAGCAAGTTAGACTTTATATGCTACAGCTTAATTCAAACCGTTTTTAGTGCAGTCTTTAAAGTTATCATCCCGGCACTAATTTTTTGGAATAATTATTTTGGTGATCTCCAAAAAGATCTCACTGCCTCTGGATACCAAAGATAATGTTTAGTTGCTGTTAACAAAAATTGCCTATAAGCAGCCGATTGACTTCAGTGTTTATTGACGTTTGTGGGAGGTGATACCTTCAACTTGTTCAAAAAGACTGTTAAACCTTTCTGATAGGTCTATTTCATTTTTATGCGGACCATAATGAGATAATTGAGGCAGTACGTCCAGCTGACAAGCAACCAAGAGAACTTGTGATCCACGCTATCATATATTGTTGAATGCAGTTTTTACTTAACTAAGGTCATTTAAAATTTCTGCATCATTTGAGCAGTTTTTTAAGAAAATTTATTAACCTCTTCAGTTGCGTTATCGTATAGCTTCAAATTCTGCCGCAAAAAAAACACAATACACAATAAGTGCTTAAGCTAACAAGATATTTCCTATACGCTTGATCTCTATTAATATTCATGATATTGATCCAAGAGATTTATTTTTACTTGAGGTTGACACTGATCGCATTTTCTCACCTTACCAACGCAATGACGACATTTTGTGCGATAATTCTAGATCGAATTTGAGAGTGTTTGCGCATAGGCTGGCAGAACGCCAACATCAAAATTCGCTTTTCTCTGCAACACGCTGGCTGCAGTCAGATTTGTAATATGACTGGCATCGACGAAGGCTTAAGAGTGAACGGCAACTGGAAATCGTTTTGCTTGACGAGTTTATTCCGGATTCAAGATCAGAATACTTTAAATCAGGTAGCTTAATTTTCAAAGATGAAAAAGCGTTACTAACCTTTGTTTGCAAAACAGACAATTACAAAATAGTCTATGTAGAAGGTATAGGTTTGCTTTACGAAATTTGCGGTCTAAGCGAGAGCGAGCAAAAATAAGTGATTGTTTTAAAGACCTCCTCTCGTTAATTAACAGAAATGCAGACGTAGTAGCAAGAATTCTCCCCCATAAATTTCTAAATTGTATTTAAACAACGTGTGAACTATAAGTTACAAAATTAAAGCAAATTTTTGGGATGGCCTATAGGTTTTGTATTGTATGTGTCACCTCTCTATATTACTTTTTTACTAGTTGGCCCTGAATAATCTGTTCTATCTGGTAAATCTGAAACACAGAATTATGTCGGCATGAGCATTGAGCAATGAGCAGAAGCACATTTTCACTTAATATGTTTTCTACAAACACAAATTACTTTTGGAATGAAATAATCAATGAAAATTTTGTGATTAAAGAAAGGTGATTTGACGGAGTTGCCTTGATTCAAATATTTTTTCGACCATGTCGGTTACTCTAAAACACAGACGTTTGCTTCAGACAAAATGTATGCCGAATCGGACTGGTTTGTGGCGATATCAGTAGCCTATATGCACCCCATTCAGTCACCCGCACCCTTCCGAAAAAGAAAAACTTTGCTGCACTTGTTTGGCGTGAATTTTTTTCAGTGCTTTCGTAACTATCTTCCCTTTACTCTGTAACTTTGGAAAAATGTTTAGAAACTTCCTGTTTCTTTAAAAAAATTGCAAAATTTTCATAATAAATTTTCGATAATATTAAAGCGGTAAACTAAATAAGGTATTTAAAGAACGCTCAACCTTGCCAACACAAAGCACTCCGACGTAGGCCTACGGCTGAGGCTGAGCTTTTACATTGCGCATCACGCGCAATCTGTTACCTTGCTCTAAGAAGCTCAAAAGTATGAACAATTTTTCTTTAAATTGAGCTCGCTAAATGCTTTTCACATTGGGAGATTGGCGCATTGGTTGAAAGCGTCTCAATGCGCTGGAGATGTGGGTTTCGATCTCGCGTCGCTCTAATTAGACACAGTGTTGGCAAAGGCTGGCCGCCGCTGCGACGTTTTTTCGGAGCTCTGTTGATCAGAAGCTAACTCGCGGAGATGGGCCCCGCCGCTCGATAAACGCCTCGGCACGATGCCGCGAACTCGCTAATCAGCAAAGAAAGCAGAAGGACGTTAGTAGTTGTAAAGCGCCATAAAACCACACAACATTTCATTTCAAAGATTCTCATTCAAATTTATTTTGACAGATTTATCTCGGGGATCACATGACCAGAGCTTGGGAGAAGGAAAGCAAAGAGACAGAAGAAAAAGGAAGGAGCAAACGAAGATTAAGCTTGAAAAATCAAACTATGGCAAAAATAGGCGATGTGGAGCCCCATGTGTATACTTCCAAAATGTAAGCTAAGTGATAAAATAAAGTTCACTTTGTCGTTTTGAATCGCGCACATATGTTTGTTTGCACAAAGGCATCTCGGAAAACTACGTTCACAGAGCTAAAGTCCTTTCAAAAACTCAAGCAAGGAAGTCTCGTCGAACATTAAACTCGCCACAATTCGTGCTGAACTACTTGTTTTTGTTTGCTAACCGCACGACGCAACATAATAACAAAGTGTCAGTGGAGTTACTCTTTCCAAGTTGTTAAAAAATTCATTTCTGCTAGAAAAAATTCATTTTTGCTAGAAGTTATAGTTTAGTTGCCACCCAAACCCATTCATTGCATATTCCAATGTTACGCTTCACAATTAAAGAGGTGAGGCTCTAGCACTAGGCCTACATGCAGCTTGGAAAGAAAAATGTCTTAAATAACTAATCCGCTGAGCTTGTTTTATTTGGAACTTCAGTCACCATCGGCCTGGTTTCTACTGTTTTAAGAGAGAATAGAGTATCATTTGAACAATTGCATCATCAAAAACTTCTTTAAAAATATCGGCAATAATGTTACCAGCAGTAATTTATGATTGGGAGTAAATGTTTCAAAAGTAATGTCAGCAGTGAAGTTGAAATTTATTAGGAGTTTTTTTTCTGTTTTTGCTCCATGCCTCATTATCGTCTTGGCATCGCTGGAATCCATGTAGTATGATGAGATTGCATGCATATTGCATAATTAAGCGGTTATTATCTCTGCTTTCACGAGTAAATTTTATTTACAATGTCGGTTTTACTTGTAATTGACTTTAGCAGCAATGATCAGATTAGTTATTTCTGTACGTCCAATCAATTTGGGATACAGACTCTGTTCACAAACTGCTTGATGGTGGTCCGAGATTTGCCATTAATTCTGTTCAAGTTCAATTATTTGCTCAAGAGCATAATCTTATTATTACGTCAAAATTTTAAACGCCAATATCGATTAAAACCCTACGCTTTGTCGAGTAATGGATTTTTTTCCTTGGAACAAAATTGCAAATAGATTTTCAATTCAAGTATTTCAAAACCACGTAAAACAGTGTGAAGCATGCGCTTTTTCACCTTTTTTGTTTTTAAACTACGGATTTGGCGAAAATTACAAAAATGCAGCACTAGTAAACGTATACATAATTACACACTCAATGTAAATGAACAATACAATATAACGCAACAAAACACTCTCAATTTGCGACGCGTTTTGTCCTTGTGGTACTCATCAGCGAAACGCGTCGCAAATTGAGAGTGTTTTTGCTGTGTTATATTGTGTAGTTGATTTACATTGAGTACTGTTGTATGTATGTTTACTGGAGCTGCATTTTCGTAATTTTCGCCTATTTTATGATGACGTTTCCACTTATCTTATAATTGATGTACCAATTCCTCGCCAATCCTCGGTCTACAAACGCTTAGGCTACTTTAAAATACTATTAACTCTTCAATATACAGCTAGTTTTTTTCTCACCATGCTGTAAACAATAGGGTCACCATGTTTTCACTGCGCAAAAGGAGGACTGGTTCTTCGAGGGTCATCACCGGTGGCGTTGCGGAAAATTTTTATAAGGGGAGGGGGGTATCAGCCATCATATCCACATTTTTTCAAGCGTATTTTTTTTGGCAGAACAAATTTGAAGCTGATTGAGAAACAAGTCAAACTCTAGCGGGTTACGGGGACATGCTTATATCCGGAAAATTTTTGAAAATTCTCTTGCTGTGATGGCTTTTTTATTGCTTTGTGAACAATTTTTAGGCAAAATTTTGTTTAAATTTTTTGACCCCAATTCTGAGTGCTTCACCAAATACGATGCATCTTGCTTGCACATTTTCGATTACGTGTAACGAGGCTTATCGTTATTGAAAAGGTTCAAAATTATGAAAAAATTGTAAGTTATACATCAAAAACATTTTTAAAAATGGCTGATGAGAAAATGCATATCCCTCATCCTACCTCCTTGGATCCGCCCCTGGCCATAAGCTACAGAAACCATCAAAAGATTTCGGCATATTTCAGTCACTTGGAACCATTAGTTTGGCATGGTATAATGCCCTCCTTTAAATACACTCCTGGTCATTACGTCCGCAGATGTCCCACCCAAAACCAAGTGAAGAGCAAAAAAAAGTCACCACGTCCGCAGATGTCCGATTTTCTGCCCAAAACCAAGTGAAGAGCAAAAACAAAAAGTTATCACTTTCACTGGCCGCAGTTTGAAGGAAAACTTCCCAAAGTTTTTCGGAGGAGAATGATTTGACATGTTTTCACCTTTCATAATGCCAAAACGGAGGACATTTGGGCAGTTTTTAGCGTCCTCGGAGGACAACTTATTTTTTGTTAAAAAGGAGGACGTATGGTAAGCCTAGTAAACAATATTCACTTGCCAAGTCGTGAAGATTAATCATGCCATCTGATTAAAGGAGGCAATAAATTACCGCTAAAACGACCGCAGCTTCACCCTTTTTCGCAGACCATTCAGTTTGTGCCATGCTCATTACGATCACATGATTTTTGTGATGCAATTGCGCCAAAAGCAATACGTTAAAACTTCCTGTTCACAAAGCAGTTTATCAACAGGCCTGAAAAATTCATGGATTGCAAGTTTAGTGACTAATAATTCGTTTTAAGGTGGAAAAACATTCGTTATAATCTGCATCAAGGTGATATCTCGTGTTTTAACGAATTGACTATCTGAAAGCCCAGTGGCGCACGCACTGGGGGTTTCGGGGGTCAAACCCCCCCCCCCACTGAAGATTTTAAAAGAAATGACAACCTTTCTTTTTGGAACGAACCGCCTTTTTTCATGCAGAGATTGCCGAAATTGCTCTCATGTTTTTCTGTGCTATGCAACTTGCTTATAAAATCTTGAAAAACTTTCATTGTGATGCAATAATAGGCCTACTAATAGTCAAACTTTATTAGTGCGCTGCGCTTGACGTTGACGATTGCAGAAAAAATGAAACCTTTCTTGTTTTTAAGGCAAAATCGTTTTTACGCACCGTAACTGTCTCAGGAGCTGGAGTGCTCTGTTTCCCTGACACCCCGGTTATGTGTTTGAGAGTATCACATGATATCGACGCTGTGATTTGGGTGAAAAATACTTAAGATATATTCGACTCTGTTTTTGACCTTAATCACATGATTAGAGATTCCACTCGCGCGTAAGTTATTGAAATTGAAAAATGTTTCGGTAGGAAGGGTAGTTTTTGCTCATGCTTCACTGTCTACAGTTTTCAAGACAGGGAAAACTGCCCCTTTCATAATGAGAGCATATTAAATGTTTTTGTCAAGGTTTATATTTGTTGTTTGTATCAATATTGGTTCTTGAAAAGATTTTTTTGGAGGGAAGCAATTACCTGTTTTACCCCCCTGGCTACACCCTGTTTGTGACGTTGCGAAAGCTAGCTTACTTTAGTCAGTTAACCTTCCTATGGCCCAAAAATGAAGTTCACTAAAATTTTTTGGTAAATTTTGAACCACGAATTGACAGCTTGAGTTTTTGTGAAACCTTTTCGCTCCTAAATGAAGCGCAAAGAGTCAAGCAAAATTGTGAATGAAACATCTGGATTGTTTTCTTCGCTATGGCATTATTATAGCTGTGACGTCACTGAAACTTACGTCATCACGATGTGACGTCACTGAAACCCCCCATGGAAAAATCCTGCGTACGCCACTGTGAAAGCCGCCAAAATTGCTTTCGTTACTTTGCTGATGGGTGATGACCCATAAGGTTAAGAATTGATACTTCAAGAAAATAATTTACTTCAGGTTTTTGAAACAAAAATAAGCTTAATTGTGTTTGACTAGCTGAAACTCAGCAGATATTCAGCCCTTCTTTTACCAAATTTTGAGAAAAAACACATTTTTGAAGCATCACGCTGCTCAAAACCTGGTAATGCTTTGCAAATATTTTCTGTTAAAAAAAATATTTTATCATTTTTTGAATTGCAAATTTGGTCACGAAACAAGATGAGAGCAAACTGTGCCAGATATTGACCAGGTTTACTCTGACGCGGTATGCAAGTGGAATTGAAGTCAAATCGTTTTTTTTTTTAGAATAACTCCAGGAATGCGCTGCTCCAGGAGGAAACTATCGAATGGCCGGAGAAAGCTAAATATTGGAAAAGAAATATTAACTCGTCACAAGTGAGCTTAGTTTTTAAAAACAATCTGCTGTCTTTATTTCATGAACAATCGAGAAATGACTCATATTACAATATGAGTAGTTATTTAGCATATAAGTATACAGGCTTCAGTTAGGATGATGTCATTATCAACCGTTGCATAAAATCTAAAATCATCATTACTGTTGTTATTGTATAGATTAAACCCGTTTCATTGTGTTTCTAAATTGATCTATATCTGTAAGACATCATTTTAACAAATATTTTATATCTTATGTCTGTGACAAATACCTATTCGTTACACCGAACGCCATTCAAGCTCGTTTTAAAATCGAATCCGGTTTGAGTAATTTTGCATCACACTCATCTTTCGACACTTAGTCCCGCTAGGTGTTCGTCAGCCGGTAGATTTCTGACTGCAACGTGATAGAAAACCTCCAACCCAGTTTATTCACATCCAATTACTCTATAGATCCTGTCATCAGGGACGGAGTTAGGTTTTGCAACCTGAAGCCTAAAGGCCTCGCAGTCATATAGGTGTCTCGACTCGATCACTGAAGTCCTTTTTTTTGAGTGATTGATCACTAATAATAAATTAAAACGAAATAGACTGAAGCCTCTCATGGCCTAAACCCTACCCTGAATGTCAGGTATATCAACAGTATGAAGCTTGCGATTTTTAGGCGGAATATATGTTCATGTCCTAAGATAGGCCTATTCGCTAAGTGTTATTCAAATAATCAAATACTGATGTGGTAAACTGAGATGCAATAGAAACAGTAAGCCTACTGGTCAAGGCCGGATTTAGACAATGAGAGGCCCTAGGCTATTTGATAAATGAGGCTCTAGTGAGCAACGATCAGACTCATCTCTACGCAGTGGCGAAGCAAGAAATTTTGAAAGGGGGGAGCCATAATTTCCACATTTTTTTCAAGCGTATTTTTTTTAGCAGAACTGATTTTAAAGCTGATTGAGACGCAGAAAAGACTCTAGGGGGTTCGGGGGCATGTTCCCCCGGAAAATTTTTGAAAATTTACATACTGTAATGGCTATTTTAGTGCTTTTTGAATACCTGTAAGGCAAATTTTGTTTAAATTTTTTAACCCTAATTATGAGTGCTTCGCCAAATATGATGCATTTTGTTCGCACGTTTTCCATGTACGACTACATGCTGAAGGCGTAAGGCTTATTGCTATTGAAGAAGTTCGAAATTATGGAAAAATTGTATACATCAAAAACATTTTTGAAAATGGCTGGTGGGAGCAGAGCAGTCAACTTAGGGGGGCCAAGCGTTTATCAGGGGGAGCCAAAGTTTGAAATTAAGCACAAAAGCCGCTGTCTTCAAAAGAGTATGCTTGTTAATTAAGGGGCCAATCATGTCAATTAGGAGACCAGGTCCCCTGGCCCCCCTTGGCGCCGGCCCTGGGTGGGAGGATGCATACCCCTCGTCCTACCCCCCTTGCCATAAGCTACAGAATCCATTAAAAGAGTCTGACATATTTTAGTCACTTGGTACCATTAACTTTGTTCTTTTTTACTAAAAGGCAGAGTTAAAAGGGGGAGGGGGGCATAGCAAAATGCCCCCCTTAATTACGCTCTTGTCTTTACGTTTAGGCCTATAAAGGTCTTGATGGTCGATTTCCGAAAAAAAGGTCTTGATAAAAAGAAGGTCTTCGTTGTTCATGGCGAGGCCCCGTATTTCTCCGAGGCCCTAAGCTTCAGCCTGCCTAGCCTATTGGTAAATCCGGCCATGCTACTGGTATTGAAAATTGCAAAATGTTTGTTGATATAATTATTAAATGGAAAATAAAAAGTAGTCTACGAATGAAAAAATTATTAAGCTGCTGACTTTAAATTTCGGGAGGCAAAAGCTAATATACAGCTGTGGACATAGTAGTATGCAAACTGTGCAGTGTGCACTAATGCACAGGCCGCGCCCCACGGAAAGAGCCTCTCCGCATGGTCTATCGAGCTAAAAAATAATATTTTGCATCATACTTCTGCTTAGCTTTGCGTCTTCTTTCTCCCCCTTTAAGTATATATGGGCGTCATTGCTAACAGGGCATGTTTAATGATCTGACCTACATTTTTTTAATGCGTTACGCTAGCAATTTCTTAGCGATAACCTTAAATGTCATGCTGGTGAGTTTATCAGATATTTTAATCAACTTATCGATCCACTCTTCATAGTCGGAGCTTCGATCGATTCAAATTCAATTTGCGTCAGTCAAGTTGTGTTTGTAAATGTCAAACTACGGAGACAGCAGATGCCACAATAAATGTGACTTTAATTAGCAGATCTTGGTGAAAATGCTTTTCTCTTAAGCATATTGTTGGATGATAACGTAAATAATAGGATAGTCCCAGCAGTGGCGTAGCGAGAAAAACTAAAAGGAGGAGGGCCTGCAAAAACCATGAAAAGAGTCTGGTATACTTAAGTCACTTCGTTAGGGATGCAAATCTATGTTGAGCATTGGGGGGGGGGGGGTATTTAGCAAAGTTGACTATTTTCGACATTGGGGGGATAAATTAGGAAAATTGATCATTTTTCGATATTGGGGGAATGTAAATTGGCAACTCTATGGGCGTATAGCCTATTCATCGATAATAATTGCCGTATTAACGAAAAATGCTGCTGACAGAACTGATTTGCGCTACATTATCCGCATAATTAGCACTCATGCGTCTTGGTTGGGTAGGCTTACTATACATCGTATAGGTAATTTTCCACTTCCATAAAAACTATTGGGGGTATGCTGCCGTATTATTGGGGGGGGATACATCCCACCATCCCCCCTGGATTTGTACCCACGCACTTAGCGACATTGATCTTTTTTCACTAAAAGGAAGAGCCTTGGCACAATGCTTCCCTGAGTGCGCTCCTGACCCCCAGCGTACTACTGCCTGTAGATTGAAATGATGTCGTTTTTACAACTTTTTCTTGCAAAAGTGTAAAGCAGAGATCCTTGAAGGATCGCTACGGTTTTCAGATTCTATAAATTTACTTTGTGCCATTTAGTTCAGGCGAAAGTTAGTTTAAAATTTTAGTATCGGTTTATCTTGGTTTAAATTTAAGTAATTCTGAAGCTTTGGGTTTAAGTTCAGTTCATGTTTGAAATAATGCAGCGACTCGTGTAGTTGCGAGTTGTGTTCCATCTCAACGACGCATTTTTTAATATCATTATAATAAATAGCATTTTGCTGTGCAATGTTAAATTTATCGCTGTTTTGTTTTTCATGCAAATCTTCATTTCTAGGTTAGAATCATATTTTTAATTTTTGCAACTGGATGTTTCGAAAACATACTTAGCACTCATCAGCATGCATGTTGAACAGCCTAATGCTTCATTTTTAACGAAATGTTGTAAGTTATAAAATTATTGTGAAGAAAAAGCAGCAGCAGTTTCAACAAACGTAAATCGTTTTTCAGCATCACGAAGAAAGATATATTGGAGTGGCAATCATCTTTTGACGCCCTGCTCAACAGCCCAGGTACGTTCCTCATCAATTATTAACATGCTGCGCAAGTTTTCATACACGAAAGGGTCGAAGTTTTAAAAATAGCCAACTTGTTTATTTCATTTCGCAATGCTCATGACTTTTCTCTTTCCATCTTTTTGTGATCTTTTAGCCAATTTCATGGTGTTTCTGCCTACGAAGAACTCCAGCATGCTTCTGGCACAGCTGGTTAACCGATCTCGTAGGTTTGCGTTATGTTGCATGAGCTATTATATGCATAAAATAATATGCAAGAATCACTCAATAACATATTAATGCGACCAAACTGTGATGATCCAGTAGCAAGCCATATTTACCTATCAATATGGACAATTTTCGTGGCTTTAGGCCCACGGTTCTAGGTGCTAATTTCTGCATCATGATCAAATTTTGTGATCGATCAAAAAATTGATTATGATGCAGAAATTAGAACGAAGAACCGCGGGCCTAAAGCCCACTAAAATTGTCCATGTGGACTGAGTAATTGTCTCTTTAAATTTTTGTTAGTGCTCAAATTGGCCTGATCATGTTTTTTTTTTGACACTTTTGATAGGAATTACTTGAACCATAAGTTCATGAAGTGTGCTGTTGAGCTGTAGTTCAAGTTTAAGAAAGTAGATTTCATTTAAACCGATTATGTCAAAATAAATCCGTAATCCGATCACTCAAACTAAAATATATTGCCATTAAAGTTTTATGAAATCCATTTAATTTTACTGAATTTTTTAGCTAACAAAAAATGGAATTAATATTTTGATTGACGTGTTCTTGGTAGTTCAACTTCGAAATTTTACGAAATATTGTCAGCAACGTCTCTTTTTTTGTTTCAAGCCCCATGCTACAACTTTCTTTGTTTCATTAATGAAGTTGATTTTGTACGTGTGTCATAGAATAATACACGTGTCATAGAAAATTATCAACAGTTGAGCACCCATTCTGTGAAGCCTGCTTTTGATCGTAATGCACGTTACCACTTCGTCAACTCCACGGGCTATACAACAACTTCTGGCTTTCTATAGCGATTGTACCAGTTCGCTTGCGCAAAGTAGCTTTCTGTGACTCAATGTTTTAGATAATGTTAAATGATACGTCTTAAAGGTACAAGAATTTTTCATCGAAACATAATAATATATAATATTTTACATGTTAGTTTGTTTTAATTCAAAATAATATTTTGTTATTTTTGTAAAAAAATTCGTCATTTTACGCAGCTGGATGCTACCTTTTCAAACTGTTTTTGGAATCGGAGATTGCTGATGAAAATTTGAAATTTTGGTTGGCTTGTGAAGATCTAAAAAATACAAAGCAGAAACGGGTGGAAAAACGAATTCAAAATATATTTGATACTTATATAAATGTCTACTCACCTCATGAAGTAAGGACTAATTTTTCCTGCATGTTTATGAATTTTGATTAGACTTTAATTAAAGTCTGTTTCTGGCTTTTGACGACCTCCAGTTTTTTTATTTTAATGAAGCTGATAAAATCGCTCCTTTTTTTACAAAATTAAGAACATTAAAAACTTTAGTTTACATAAAACTTGGGTTGACGTTCAACACTAAAGAAACAGTGTGGGGCACTAGCAGGCAAGATCACTTGTGCCATTGGGAAAGGCACTTAACAGGATTTTCCCATCTTTAAATGTAGGACAAGACTGGTAGCCGGCAACTCCTGAACGAGCTCGTTGTAGCGTCTTCGTTGTTTTCTCGTGGCAGGAGAATAAAAACGCAACTACTCAAATAATGTGGTCCGTTATGCAACTATGTAAATAAAACAGATTTCTCTCTCTTGTGGAGAATAAAAACGCAACTACTCAAATAATGTGGTCCGTTATGTAACTATGTAAATAAAACAGATTTCTCTCTCTTGTGGAGAATAAAAACGCAACTACTCAAACAATATGGTCCGTTTTGTAACTGTATGATAAGACAGACTTCTCTTCTCTCTTGTCGTTGGTGGAGTGTTTTAATTTTAAAGGCTAGTATGTCCCTTTTTGCGGTTGTCATTGCTCTGAACTAAATCTGTTTTGACTGCAGAGCCGGGTCAAAATTAGTCATGTAAATTTCTAATATTTCTCCTGCAGTCGTTTGGTTCTTTATGGTTTAGACGGATTACCTTTAAATTTTTTATTTTTTTCTCTCTAATTTCGTTTTGCGCGTCATCATCGTAATAAATAATTTACCACATATTTTTTTACCAGAGTCTTTCTTTATTCAATTACTTTTAGGCAATTATGCTTGACGTCGAGTACTCTTGGACTTGATTATTGGATTAGTAAATGATGCTAGCACAATAAGCTTGGCTTAGTTAATTTGGCTTTTTTGCGAGTTAGATTAGAAAACCTATTTGAAACTACACCATGCGCGCCTGTGGCCGCCTTTGCAATATTCACATTGTGTCGCTTACGGTGCAAATACAGCGCAATAGGTGTTTCAAAAAAATCAAATCTTTCTTATGCTCGCTGTATTACGCCGAAGCGTGTAACGAGTGGCGAAGCCCATCTCCGCTGCTTAGCGTCTGGGCAACACAGCTCCGAAGAAACGTCGCAACGGTGGCGAGCCGTAAGCGACACTGTGCCGATTTGACCGGCCCGGGAATCGAGCCCCAGACCTCCCGTACCAATAGCGTGCGCTTAGCGATTGAGCAAAAAATAAAAACTGGTGATTAAGGATAGATTGTATTTACCATGATATTAAAGGTAACTTACTCTCTACGACTATTTTGTGTTTTTTTAGAAAGTGTTAGGCCTATTGGTAAAACTTCGTCATCTATGCAGCCTAATCATTATTTTTATCAGCGATTGCAATACTATATTGACTGTTTTCTAATTACAGCTGTTTGAGTAGTTTAATACGGTACCACGTAACGCAATAGGTTACGAGCATGATCACTGGGGTGATGACTAAAAATGTTTTTTGATATTTTCAAAACTCCTGATGTGGAATATACTTTTTTATATATTATACTGTAAAACGAAAATGAGGTTGATTTTTAGTTTTGCTAAAAAAGGGTCCCCCACCAAATGACATTTTAGCACCCCATTTTTCATTTTTTGGCATTCGTTTGCCAACTGTAAGTTATTGCAGCAAATTATAAGATAAGATAATTTATTTTGAACAACTCATTACGCCACATCAAATCAAACGCATTTAGATAAATAGGTGCAACAAAAACAAACGCTAAGCAAATCTGAATTACATTATACAACACTATAACAGATACCCTCTCCTATGGATCGTCACCTTAACGTGGTAAGGAGGCTTGAGTTTTCAATGATCCTTAGAGCAATGCCGTCGGTAGTATTTAATCACTTCCATCAGAGTTGCCCATGGCGGTAAGGTTGAAGGAGAGAAACAGACTAAGTAGCAATCCAATGCTGTAGCTAAATGGAAAGTTGTAACAACAATATTCATACTGCATCGGAAGGCACGGAAGATAAAAAGGTCCGTGTTCGAGTTTTAGGCAGAAGGACTCGTTAAAAAAGTAAGGTACAGTCTACCCCACTAGCTGACCGTCACCGGAAACCCACCAACGCAGTCGCTGAGCGTTTGGGGAGGCAAATGGGGGCAGCGCACACAAAATATACTCAAGTTGGACCAAACTGCTGGAATCTAGCTATCGGGAACTGAAACGTTTTGTCACTGACAGGAAAAAAGCAGGAGCGTGTTAAAAAAGCCCAGCAGTATCACCTTGATATTGTGGGAATTTCATTAGCAAAGCGCCGGGGTTCCGGAACTATCGAGTTGAACGGTGGGTGGAAAATTTTCTACTCCGGTGTTGATCCAGCAATGTCTGCTCAAGTCGGTGTTGACTTGCTTGTGAGCCCCAACATGGCTGAGTGCGTCGTTGAATGGGTATCACTGGGAGGAAGGGTTTGTATTCTAAAGCTAAGGTTGCATACAGGAGCAATATATATCTGTGTATGTTGCACGTGTACACACCTAACATAGAATCACAGTACAAAGCCTTTCTGGAGGAAGTTGAGATTGTATTGGGGAAAGCAACTTCATCGGAATCCCTTGTCCTTTTGAGCGATTTCAACGCACATTTGGGCATCGACAATGCAACGTGGAAAGGTGTTATTGGGCAACATGGTGACTCTGACATTAACACGAGCGGAAAGTGTTTATTGCAGTTCTGTGCCACCAACAGGCTGTGCATAATGAACACTTAGTTAGTTAGTTGCATATTTATCCTTCTATCACGAGAAAGCGATCAAAGCGCTATACGAGCTCGCTTAGGAGTTGCCAACCATCTGTCTATTACTCCAAGATGGGGAAATCCCGCTAAGTGCCTTTCCCAACGGCACAACAAGTAAATTTGCCGGCTTGTTCTCCACACACTGTCCTTTTAATGCTGAGCGTCAGGCAGGGAAGCTGTAAATACCAATTTTAAAGTCATTGGTTTGACCGGACTCGGAATCAAACCCGAGTCTACAGCTCCCGAGGCAGACGCTCTATACCACTCGGCCACTTTTTTTCTGCACACAGGAATTCATAAGCACACCTGGTATAGAGACTCTTTGGGACAACGCTCCCTGATTGATTTTTGTATCGTTTCGGCGGACTTGTTTTCTAACGTGTCTGATGTTCGTGTAAAAAGAGGGGCGGGGTTGTCAACTGATCACCACCTAGTTGTCTGCACTTTGAGTGCTTTGAAACCCTTGAGAAAACGAAAGACTTTTCGACCACGTGAAACTTATCGAATTCAATGGGAATCATTGGCTGACAAAGAGGTACGAACTGCATTTGCAGGCAACATTGCATCGAAGTTCAAAGAACTTCCGGCCTCTACTGAAGACATTGAAAATGAGTGGTGTTCGTTTCGAACAGCAGTCATTACGTCCGCAACAGTTAGTAGGAGGGACGAAGAGCAACGAGAAAAGAACTCCTTGGTGGAACCAAGTAGTTAAAAAAGCTATTCGTGCGAAAAAAGTGGCTTATAAGGCCTGGCTTGCAAACAAGCCATCAGTTGAACTTCGTTCGCAGTACTTTGAAGCACGAAAGGCGGCAGTCACAAAAGTTAACTAAAAAAAGCGCCTGGAAGGAATTTGGAGAAAGGTTAGACGATGATTTCAAAACGGCAAACAAAGTGTTCTGGCAGACCATTCGCCGTTTGCGTGAAAAAAGATCTCAAGCCGCTTTCTTCATCGCAGGTTCAAATGGCGTCACTTTGAAGAATCAAGAGACTATTTGAATCGATGGAGAGAATACTTTAGTGATTTTTTAAACCCAGTTGATGCTACATCGACACAAATTCAAGAGGAACAGGGGAAGATATTCAGATAACCGAAGCAGATGTGAATGCAGTCATCAAATCATTGAAAACTGGAAAAGCACCTGCTGGTGACAGTGATATTAAACTTGAAATGTTGAAAGCAATGATTATTATGCATGGTGTTCGTTGGTTGACTCGTGTTTGTAATGTGGCATGTAGGACTGGGCAAGCACCAAAGCAATGGCAAACCAGAGTGACAACACCTATCCACAAGAAAAAAGACAAGAGAAAATGCACCAATTATAGGAGCATATTTCTCATCAGTGTCCCGGGTAAGGTCTATGCCAAATGCCTTGAAAAGAAATGCCGTGAAATAGTCGAGCCTAAACTAACCAATGCTCAGTGTGGCTTTCGTCCTGGCCGAAACACAATGGACCAGATCTTTGCCTTGCAGCAAATCTTTGAGAAGTCGAGGGAATATGCGAAAGAAGTCAATGCATGTTTTGTTGATCTTGAAAAAGCATGTGATCGCATTCCTAGAGACAAGCTTGTTATCTACCCTCTCCTGATCTTTAAGTCTTATGTCCCGTTACTTTCGAAACTGCGTTGCTTCATGCATTGACTGTAACTCTAATTGTGCATCGTGGGAAGGCAAGATATTCTCGCTTCGAGGATTTACGTGACGTATCATTATCACGGAATTGATTCAGAAGAGTCTATCTTGACCAAAAGCCTACCAAACTTAGGAACCTGGGCGCTTCCTAATTTGTTCTTCAAAATTACTTTGTACAACAGAATAAACAGATATAGAAAAATGCACATTAACGATAACGTACGGTTTCATGAATTATAACAGGAAGCTGCGAAGGGACCTTCCGGTCACCGAGTTGAGCAGCTCCCTTGTAGTCAATTCAGGCTGCTGGACGTTTATATTTATTTCCTAGATTAGTTCTTGTGATATATTACATTTCATTGCATTTCTATAAACCGTAAGTGATTAGACTTCTATTACATTTACAGTAGATAGTATAAGCTATTACCGGTAGTATAATGCTATGAAATTACATGCTTTTTCAATCTAATTTTAAACTGATTAAAAGACAGTATTTTCATTTCTTGTGGTACCGAGTTCCAGATTCTGACTCCTTGAAATTTATAAAATCTCTGCAATTTTTTTGTTTTATAAAACGGTAAACTCAGATTAAGCCCAGATGATACCAACTGGGTTGTTTGTGAGTGTATCACATTTACGGGGTTGAAAAAAAAGAAAGTTTTTTCGGTAGTTTATTTTGCGAATATTTATGCACTAATTTAGCTACTTGGTAATTAGAAAGATCTTCTAATTTTTAAATACCGGTATTTAATTGTGAATAATAAGCAGAGGCATGGTCCTGCCATCTACTACTTTCTGATACTTTAACAGCTTTATTTTGGAGTGATTTTAATCTTTTTGGATACTTTAATTTATGCGAAATATGTGCTTACAAGTTTATGGAGACGATACTCCTTGTCATTTGACAGCTTTTAAAAAAAATTGTTCAAAACGGATAACCAGGGCTAGAGATATAAGCAATTGTTTAAATATCCAAGATCGCCCTGTAGTTGCGTAATTGAATATTAGCAGTTTCAGAGAGTACTTGAGCAATTTAATAGTTTTTTGTGGTATAGTTACCCACTTTTAACAATAAGGAGTTCGTTTATGCACACGCATAAAAAGATTTCTGCCACTAAATGGCCACAGCGTCATTTCTTTTAGTCTTGAATGAATATGCACTCTACTGTACATGTGTAACTTTTCAAATGTTTTCATTTCGCCAGCATTAATAGGAGTACACGTTACGATAGAAACTACTCAATCTATTGAAAGAAAACAGACGGCTTGTGCATTCAAAATTTCAGATACTAAAACTTGCCCCAAACAGTAACTAAAAAAGATCACATTTCACTTTCAAAACACTAAAAACTTGCAATTAGGACAGCTTGGTGCGCGATACAAGTTTAAGCGTGAGGTATAATTTTTTATTATTACACTTTTAGGTAGTGATTTAATTGGCTTCACTGCTCTTTCAGCGATCCAATTTTTTTATCAAACTTACAATGATGTTACGAGTTGGATGGTTCGACTCCCACTTTTGTGAGGGTGTAGGCTACCATTTTCTATTCCATTAAAAGACTGCACTCCAATATTAGATTGGAAAATGAATTCATATTAGAAGATCCTTTAAGCCATTAAATCTTTTTCACGATGGCAAGCTTAGCAAATGACCGTGAGAAGACAAAAGTTGGATCTTTTTTGTAGTGGACTAGTCGATTGTTGGACCTATTCTATATGGACTTTGTTGTTGGCTGGTTTTGCAAGTGTCTATTAAAGACGTGAAGGATAGAGGAATTCCAGTTGAACTACACCTCCTTCATAATGACATCAGACTTTTGTTTTGAAATTTCTGAAGATTGTATCCTCTTTCTGGATTTTGTAACTAGAAATTCGAATGGGGTTTCGGCACTTTTTTTCGTTTTTCTTTAACTTGCCGGGAAAATAATGTTGGGACCAAACCATCATTTCTAGCTTTTTTCATTACTTTTGAAGGACCTTTGTGACATCTTAACCCATACCTGCATTATTCCCTTGATTTTTTTGCGTAAATATTTCATATACTTTGAGAAGAATCAGTAGAGGTTAGAATTGGGCTTTGCAATTCTTTTGAAGGTTAGGAATTATTTTTAGGAGGATGGGAGGTTGCTATGCTGTGCTGGTGAGACCATGACAGGGTCGAAACGTGTCAGCAACTGCAAATGAGTGGGTGGCCCTACGGGCCTGTACTGATATAGTGAGGCTACCGGTAACTTAATTGTGGGTTGGAACTTGATAGGCTTTTTCAACCGTTAACTTAGTTGGGAGTTAGAACTTACAGGCTTTTTTACTGGAAGTTTTTGTTTGTGGCTGGTCGCCTGCTACTGGAAGGAAACTCTCTGGAAAAGTAATAAAGTTAAAAAGTTCAGGGAAGGCAATGTAACAAAGAGTCCTTACAGTTTGGAATGAGTCTAGCCTGGATTGGCTGTGCATAGTAAGGCTGACGATATTTTCAGCTTTCGCCAACAACACTCACCATCAACCTAAAGTTATTTTTTTGATGGTAGCCTGACGCATTCATGTAAAACTCTCATTGCAAGCAGTTAACGGCATTTGTTGAACCTAAATTTTTGGACCTCTCCGCAGATGTTTCAAATTCTTCAAAAGACGCCTTTAATCGCAGGATATTGTAGTTATTTATACAAAAGTAAAGCCCCAAAGAAATTGTTTATTTTTGCATTAGTTCACAAATGAACCGCAACAGAATCAAAATATATGTTGCTGCTGCCATCTAGTGGCAGGAACTACTTTTAATACGAGTGCATAAACGAACTTCTCATTGTTGATAATGGGTAATCACCACAAAAAACTATCTCAATCGCTTTAGTACTATCTGAAACAGCTAATATTCAATTACGCAACTACAGGGCGATCTTGGATATTTGAGCACCAAATTGCTTATATCTCTGACCCTTGGTTATTCGTTTTGAACAATTTTTTTTAAAAGCTGTCAAATGACAAGGAGTATCGTCTCCATAAACTTATTAGGTCATAATTTGCTGCAGTAACTTACAGTAGGCAAAAGATGACCAAACAACGAAAAATGGGGACCAAAAGCGTCATTTGGTGGGGGTACCTTTTTTTCAAAAAAAAAACTGGAATTCAACCCCATTTTCGTTTTATGCATAAAAAAGTTCTTCCCATTCCACATCAGGCTAATTTTTTTTTTCAAAACCATCACCCTAATGATCACTTAAACACTAATAACAATTTTGCAAGAAAATTGTAGGACTGCTTTGAATGATATTCTCCTTATTTTTCTCAATTTGAGTTGCGGTGTAAAGTAGGCTTAATATCGACTTTTAGATCAACATTGACTACAAGATGAGAGAGGACATCGTTGATCAATTGAAATCGAAGTCGGACGTCTCAGTGTTTTCAGAAGCTCAGAATCAAGTCTACAAACTCATGCACCGAGATAGCTATCCCAGATTTCTTTCCTCTCCAATTGCCAGCGAATTGCTAAAAGCTTTAACTGGTTCGTAGGCGTAGATCTAATATTGTAAAAAGACAAATTTCAAATTAACACACTGGTTATATGTTGCTATAGTAGATGGGCTCAAATATAGCAAGTAGAATTTGTCAAGTTATAAACTACTGCCAGTGCTGAATGTAGTATCAAAAAACAGGGATTTTTTTAGCATTTTCATTTTTAAAAGAATCGACAGCGTGGCATGGTGGTTCGGAGTTACTACGGCCATGATTGCAAAGTTGATGGTCCAATTCTCTCCCAGGCCTTAAATGTGTCCTTAGATAAGATATTCTCGATAATTAAGTTAACAGCAAATTAATAAAGTCAACTACAAACGCTCAACCGGAAAACTCGAAAACAAAAGAAAGATTTGTCCCAACAAGACATGAGGGTAAAAATAAAGTCATCATTGTGGGTTTGCAGTGTGTTTTGGGGGAGGAAAGAAGGAAAAGTGTCAACCATAATTGAAAACTGATTTTTCAGTAAATCATTGTAAACCTTATGCTTTCAGATCAAGGAGATGATGATGATAACAAATCAAGGAAGACCAGTGAATCTCTATCTATATCTGGCCTAATATTGTGTTGTTATCTCCGACGATGGGATAATGAGGAAGGTATTAATGATGACGGTTCAACAACAGCTACTCATGCCGGAACGTCGGAATTGTATGAAGATAACGTCAGTCAGAATGTTTCTGAACTACGTCTTCGCGTGGATTCCACTTCAAATCCGGGACAAACTTCGGTCATGGTAGAACACAAGTTCACGGACCAATTACTTTCTCGGTCCTCCAACGAACACTTTTCAAGTAACGTTTCATCACAAAAACCACATTTTCCTCAGCAAAGTGTTACAGAAATGGCAATGAATGATAGCACCTGTGTTGAAAACACTGCAGCAAAACCAAAAGTTGAATAATTTTTGTCGTTTGTTAGAAGTCTACTGAAAGTTGTGGGGAGGGGATCAAAATTCATAAAATTTTGCTGGATTTGATAGTAAAACTTACTGCTAGTAACTGACTATGTAGTTCGTTGTTTGAAAATCTGCTTAGCAGGCATTGTAATGCGAGAAAAATCGGCGACATACTGCTGCATATCGAGGCTATTTTTCTATTTGAACCCCCCAAAAACCCATTTTTAATGAGGATTCCTCAGCGTCTCATTCGAATAGATTTTTTTGAATAAGCACAGAGATAGCCTCCATTTTAGGTGTGAAATCCACAGTTGATCACAGCCTGATTATGTGACAGATGAGCATTTTTTAAATTACGTGATTTAAGCAATGAATTGTCAAGTTTTTGCCTGCCACCCGGGAGAATACGATAGCTATAAGTGAGTTTCCACTTTCCAGGTTTCAGGTTTAAATCTCAACAAAAAAATGCTTATTAGCTTGTTCATTCTGGAGATATGTATGTGTTTCGTCCTTCGCTTCACAGTTTGCCAGCAGTTTCAAAGTTGTTTATCTATCGATCCTACCTGAAACATAAGAATAAAGTGTTATGTTTTCGCGGTTGAAAACAATGAGATGTATTTTTCAAACGAAATGTAGATATTCGTGTCGATGTGGGTGCAATCTTGCGTACGTGCGTGCATTCTTTGTCGATACTGCGACTTGATTGAATACGCGGTAAAAATTATACGTTGTGTTATCACTAGGTGCCACAGGTGTTGACGATTGTAAAGCATACTGTGGTATAAGAAAACGTTGTACAGAGATGTTGCAAACACGCGAACATTATCCATTTTTATTAATTTTCAACTGATATTGTACTGCTAACGTTCAATCTTTTCTTTAATTAATTATTGTAGACTGTTTTATTTATTTTTCTCTAACTTTAATGTAACTGTATCATTTTGCTTTTATGTATTTTTACTTGCCTGTTGACTGAAGGCTTTGTCGCTTACACGCTTGTGGCGTTCTGAAAAAGCGTGGCACCAGAAAACAGTAGTTCCCATGCTGTTTTTGTCGTCACAAAATTTTCTTTTGTAAAATTTAATGTATAAATGCTGGCTTGGAGCGAAATTGTTGTATCAGATTTTTTGTTATTTTCAATGTAATGTGGTACGTGAAAAGAAAGCGAAATAGTTATTGTACTTTGGTTTATTTTCTCAGCAACAAAGCTTAGTTTATTGTTGCACAATATGAAAAGTATTCATAACTGGGCAATCGGTGCTTTAAAAGTAACGACGATATCGATACCGATACTTTGCAAAAAAGTTACTACGGTACCGGTAACGGTACATTTTTCAAAAAGCATGGACGATAACGATACTCGGTACCGATTTCCGATACTTTTCAAGCGAAAAAAATTCTTCGTTTTCTCTTCGGCAAAATTACGCTTTTTTAATGTAGTCCATTACCTGAAACGCTTTGTGAATACATGCGATCTTAGGGTCCTATATTTGCAAATTCAATTTTATAAAATGCATGCGTAGTGAAAATGTTATTTTCTAGTTGTTCTTATGATAAAAAGTTTATCAAATACCCCAATGATTTCTAAATACAGTTGGTCTATACCCAGGGTTGCAAAGCACTGATTGTAATCGATATTTGATTGCGATATTCTTTACTTTTTGTTTATCGAGTGCATTGGAGTCTTTACTTTTTTTAATGAATGTCAACTATTTTTTTTTTTACTTAGTTCGATATTCCATTTTTGATTGTTTTCGTCCTTTATCTCACTTCAGTAAATTTAAAATAATTGTCGGTAGCCCACACTATGTCATTATCTATTTTTTGCTGCTAATTTTTTTTGCACCAACTTAGAGTTGCTTTCATCTGTGGTCTCACTCAGTGTCTGCCGCTTGTCAGTAAGTTTCCTCATGACAGAGAGCACGTCACAAAAAATGCTTGGCTCATACCGCTAAATGCTTAGTGTAATATCAAATATCGATCACATTATTCTTTACTTTTTAAAAATACCGCACCATCAAAATCGATCATTTCTTTACTTTTGGTGAACTGTCGAATATCGATTTTTTCTTTACGTTTCTGAGTACCAATTTGCACCCTGGGTCTACTCTTACTACAGTAGCTAAGGTGAAGGATTTAACTTCCGCTGGCAGTTAAATGTTTTTGTTTTCACAAAACTTCAACGGTTTGCAAGTAAAGAGGTGCGTAACTAGGATTTTCTTAGGGGGCACTTTATCTCAGAGAGTTCATTTGCCGGTAATTGTTATAAGTTATGGTCAGTGATGGGCACGATAAACGTTTTGAACTAAAGCGATAACGATAATAAACGATTATTTCAAACAGATCTGAACAATACCGAATCGATAAATCTCAATTTTTTAAAGCGGTATCGATAAATAATCCATAGACGATAAGTCATCGCCGATAAATTTTCCGATAAATATAGTGGTAAACTTTCTATGTGTTTGACGAAATTTTTTTTTGTAAGTCAAATTGCAAAAATGTTTGTCTTGTAAGCTTTTTCAAGAAAAGAGAGCAGTTCATGGACTCTGCCACGGCATTAGAGAAACCAAAGGAAAATTTTTTAAATTGTAACAATATAAGACTTTACGGACACCGTGTGTTTTTCCATAGCGCCAACTCGCTAACTTTGAACACTGTGTGCATGAAGAACCGTTTATCGCGATAATTTATCGGCGATAGCAAAATGTATCACAAAAGCGGTATCGGTAATCGATAAATCCAAACTATTTTGAGCTATAATGATAATCGATAATAAATTATCGCTGATAAATCATCGCGATAAATGCCCATCTCTGTTTATGGTTCATAGCAATATGCATTCTGCAATAGTTTTCTGCAGCCTAATCAAGCAGTAATGACGGCCAGTGCATGGTCACGGTTTGGTGATCATTATTGAAGTAGCTAGTAAAAATTATGTTCGCTGAGAAGAACATTTACACTCTTGCGCTCAAAATCTATTCAAAATAATTGTTATCAAAATATCGAGTAAAACAGTCAAGAAAGTACGTAGACGATGGTACCAAAAACGGTACATTTTTAGTATATAATTATCGGTAACGTTTTTAAAAAAGTACGGATGTGGTAGCCTACTGTACAGTGTCCAACACTGCCAGTATTAGCAAATTTATAGGGACAAACAAAATAGGCTAATATTAAATTAGCCTAAAGCATGCCTATTCGAAAAAAAGCAGCAAAAAAACGCTCAAAATGTTTATGATCAGGGGCGGCATTACAGAATTTATCTCGCTCGAGATTTTTTCAACTTGAGTATGCGAGACGGCAGCGAGCGAGAGGCTCAATATATTGTCTTATCATGTGATTGTGACATCATAGATTTTTGGGAGTTGTTATAGAAAAGTTGAAAGAATGCTTGTGGTGCGCCGTTGTAAAAAAAAACGATTTAGCAAGCTTTGCACGAATTTTCAGTAACATTTACGCAGTTTCACAGCTGTTTAGTTAAAGTAACGTGGACTGCAGCTAAAACGTTTCGAAAAATACAATAACATCCAAAGTGTAACGGCATTTAATAAATAGCAGCGATATTTATTAAATGGCGGCGATATTTCATAAATAACGCGACATTTATTCAATAGCGGCGATATTTAATAAATACTAGCGTTGATATTTAATAAGCAGCAGTGACATTCAATAAACAGCAGCGACATTTAATAAATAGCGCTGACATTTCATAAATAGCAGCGACGTTTAGCTAAAGTGTTGCGAAAAATCAAAGTGCTGCGGTAATATGCCAATAAGATCAACAGTGTTTCAGTTTAGTTTAATCTTGAAATTGATTTTGAAAAGTTTAACATTTATTTATTCAAATTTGAATTACTATCGGCACAGCAGAGCTGTCCTGGATTAAAATTCCAGGGGTTGACTCCGGCAGGATTTTTGCAAAATTTCGGATACAGGTCTGGATCAGGATTGCTAATTTTTCACTTAAGCAGGATCAGAACCGGATCTAATTGTGGTACTGGCAGCAGCATTAACCTGAAAATTTGTGTAAAGCATCGGTTTTTAATTTTTTTTGGTCTGTTTCCCAACATAGGCTTTTATTATGATCGAATTTCCCTCCCAACTATTTTAGTCAATGTTAACATGAGCCATTTTATAAATAGCCAATAGGTTTTGAAAGACTAACAGAACACCCAAACAAACTGCAACTACTGTAGGCTTATTACATTGAAATGCAGTACACCGAAGCAAAAACAGTGTGAATGTTCGTTGTCGACTTTAATGAGACTGATGAATTTCCCTATTGTTTATCAACAAGTCGATGCAACCTGCTTTTACTCCATATTTGTGCGAAATCACCTAATCGTTCACTACAATACCCTAATTTCCACGTTACTTTAACTAAATAGCTGAGACACTGTGTAAATATTGCCGAAATTAGTACAAATTTGCTAAATCGTTTTTTTCACAACGGCGCTCCATAGAATGCGTTGTTTAATTAGCTAGCGGAAAACTGTGTATCAACGCTAATAATAAAACGTCTTCACGATAGACGCAGGGGAACTTTGGGGAAGTTAATATACAGTACAAGTGTTTTGATAGCTGGGGGGAACACTATAAATAGGCGATTGCGCTTGAATCTTTTTTTGACTCATATTTGTTGGAAATCTGTCGCGTGCCAAAAACTATGCTGAGATTTTAAGCGCACAGTAGGCTAACTGGCAAACATACTTTCAGTGGCGTAGATGGGAGGGGGGGCTGCAGCCCTCTTTATTGGTATGCCAACTATCAGCCGTAAACTTGGATAGTGCTAGCAACTGCTGCACCATCGTTTTCGTCAGTAGCATAGCTGGGAGGGGGGGCTGAATTATCCCCATCCATTATATTGGTATGCCAAACTATCTGTTGTAAACTTGGATGGTGCTTACACAAACTGCTGCACCATCGTTATCGTCAGTAGCGTAGCTAGTATGCTTCTACAATGCGTAGCAGTAGCGATACTAATATGCGTAGCAGTAGCGATACTAATATGCTTCTACAATTTTAAAAACACTAATATGCTTCTACACACACTAATATGCTTCTACAATTTTAAAAAGTATTATTTCTCTAATTTTTTCGTCACATTACATTTTGGCTATCAGTATTTAAAAGCCTACAATTACTGCGCATCTTTTACATGTGAGCTAAGAAAAGTACTTCAAAGCAGCAACCATTGTTACATTAAATTGGCGAGACATGAGATTGTTTCTCTGCTTTTCGCCATAGAGCAGCGCTTCCCAATCAGTGGGTACAAGAGTTGTTAACAGAGGACCGCAAACCATTCTAAAGTTTCTTAAGTTACAATATTAGAAATTAAGAGTAGGGAATTGGCCTAGAGCAGAAGTTGATATAATTTATATCGATGAAAGACTTTTCAGGTCTGATAGAGGGCCCCAGATAATTTTTTTTGTAAAAGTAGAGCGTGGGCAGAAAATGATGGGGAAACGCTGCATTAGAGTCTTATCCAAAATATTCAAATACTGTAATATATAACACATTGTTACAGCATATTACACAAATTAAACGCACTAAAATTTACTTTTTTTAGTTAAAAAATAAAAAAGTTTTCAGCGGCTGGGGCCTACGCCCCCAGATCTCCTACTCAGCCCCTCATTGCAAAATCATGGCTACGCGCCTGCGCGGTGGCGTAGCGAGAAATTTTGAAAGGGGATGGCATAATTTTCACCTTTTTCCGAGCGTATTATTTTTCGGTGGAACTAACTTGACGCTGGTTGAGAAAAAAGAAAAGCTGTAGGGGGGTCCGGGGGCATGCTATCCCAGAAAATTTTGAAAATTTACATGCTGAAAGGGCTATTTTAGTGCTTTTTGAATAATTTTCAGGCAAATTTTGTGTACATTTTTTGACCCTAATTCTGAGTGCTTTGCCAAATGTGATGCGTTTTGTTTGCACATTTTCGATTGTGCGTGCTTAAGGCGTAAAGCTTATCGCTATCGAAGAAGTTTGAAATTATGGAAAAATATTGTATGTACTGTAATACATCACAAACATATTTGAAAATGGCTGGCGGGAGGATGCCTACCCCTCATCCTACTCCCTGGATGCGCATTGGCCATAAGCTACAGAAACCACCAAAAGAGCCTGGCATATTTCAGTCACTTGGCACTATTAGTTTTGCTCTTTTTTACTAAAAGGCAAAGTCAAAAGAGGGGGGGGGCATGGCACAATTCTCCCCCTCCCCCTAACACACTCCTGCGCCTGCATATTTTTAACAATCATTAGTGAGCTTGAGATTTTTATTGCCTTTCGACATGTTCAAAAAAATTGAATAAAACGTTTTATCCAAAAAATGCACAAAATTATTTTACATTAGCATAGTAAGCACAGAACAAAGATGGATTTCAAGAAAATTGCTAATTACGATTAAGTAGTAACTTGGATCAAGATGAATTTTGAACATTTCAACATGCAAGCAGTTTAAACGAAATTAAAACTTGTAATTAAACTACATGTTTTTGCCCTAGTATTTTAGCTTCAAATATTTTTTTGCAGAGCTAAATCAAACTAATCGCTGTTTTTGATAGTTTGTATTTTTCGAATACTTTTTCACTGCAAGGTGTGGTAAAATAATGCATTCAATTCTTTTTCTTCGCAACGGTTTTATCGTCTTACAGCAGAAATGGCGCCATTATTCAAGAATTTCAGCAAAACATTCCAGCTCGAACGCTTAAACCACAGGGATTGTGCTTAAACAATGAGTGCTTTTTAGCTCTCGCTAGCTTAGCGAGGAACCCGAGACAAATTTGAAGTCGAGAAGAAAATTGTTATAGCTCAATTTAGCGGAACGGGGAAATATGACATTTTTAGTTTGCTCGGTTTTGCAAGATCACTCTGTAATACGACCCCAGCTCTCGGGAGTCGAGAGTATCGCTTTTTGCAAGTCTGCGTTTCAAAAATAGGTTTCAAAAATAGTAAACTTGCCGGCTTGTTCTCCATACAATCCTTTAATGCTGAGCATTAAGCAAAGAAGCAGTGAATGCCAAGTTTTGAAGTCATCGTTTGAATCAATGTCTAAAGTTTAAACCAACGTATGTAGCAGAGGTGTACAACGGAGCCGGATTTTAAAAACCGGATAATCCGTCTGTTGCTTCGTATCCGGATCGGGATTGCGATTTTTTGCTTTTTCCGGATCAGGATACGGATTCAATTTTGGATGATAATCAATGATTTTAATGAGCTACTAGTGGCCTGTTGGGTAGGGGAAGATGGGGTTATTTCGGAAATGGGGATAGTTCGGACCAACCACTTCCGGTTTTATTTTTGCAGCATCATGTGACCTGTAGCAGTCACCGCAACCTTCTCTTTCAATCGCCATATTGGTTAGGTAGCAAAATCAAGCAGCTATTTGTTGAACTTCATATTCACGATTTTTAACAAAAAAGTGAAATCAGATGAGACGAAATCGTAAGGTTTTGTGCTAGCATGGTTGCAGTTTAAGCTGAAGTCTAGTATTGGTACTAGCCAGGCATGTTTGAAAAACACGCAGACAAGATGAATTTTAAAAAATATTGAAGTTGTGTAGGGATAGTTTGCCATTTGCTAGTCTCGCTCAGTGTGGGGTTAATTCGGACATACATAACAAACCATTCGAAATAGCATGTGAAGATATTGTTTTCAAATTTGAAAGGGATTTTAAATCAAATATGAAAATAATTTTAGCTCGTGAAGATGTTGTTTTCGAATTGCTATTGCCACAAATTACTGGGTCTTCTCGACGTCCATTTTTACGCTTTTTAACTTGAAGTTTGAACAATAGAACATTTAGTTTTACCAAACTATGGAGATCATGTATAGTCTCTTTCTTTCATTCGGTTAATTTTGTCTGAAATTTTTGTTGTAAACTTTTGAAACTGTGTACGTGACTTTAACTGAAACGAGCTGTTTTTTCTATTAGCGGAAATTGATGCAGAGCGCTTTTTCATCGCAATAAATTCGCCTTTTTTTTTAACGTCCGAGACTACCCCACTGCTTGTCCGGACCTACCTCACCATTGGGGCAAGTTCGGACGTGCTAGACCATCTTGCATTTTTGTAAGTAATGACCTAATGCTTGGAGCTATTGCAATAACGAACAATTTCGTATTGAAGTCAATGGGCTATCTACAATTTTATGCAAAGAGTTGGCAATTCCACAGTTTTAATCTTCCTCTAGTCTAGAGTCACAAAAGTAAATTTTGTCCGAAATAATCCTACCTTCCCCTATATATGAAAATGGTATATAATGCCAATACAGGATTTGGATTCGGAGTCTGATTCTGTTTGCTGAACTTTTTAGGAATCGAATCGGATTTTAACGCTTCGGATTAGGATTCGGATTGAAATTTTTAGACTCCGGGCACCTCTGGTACGTAGCGCACGCGCTAACACAGCCGTGACTACAGCGCAAGCTCAACGTATTACTGTCAGCAAGCTCGCAGTTGGTACCACAAGTGAGAAATAATATGAAAATCATTGGTTCATATATACATCGAAATTCTGCAAGCTCAAGCTTCTGGGGAAATGCCACAAATACTTCGACCACAGAACGTCGCGTTCTTTTTACCTGGTGCGCTACACCAGGGAATCAATCCAGTGTCCTCACTCCAGGGGCAGACGCTTTTGCCACTCTTGAGCAATTAAAGCAAACTGAAGGCAAAAAAGTGAGTCTATTCAATTTTCTATTTGGATGATTGGACTGTGGTCCTATGCTGACCCTGTTAGAGCATAGACAGAGCTTAAAGCAGTGTTTCTTAACAGGGGTTCGACCAAACCCCTAGTGTTCGACGGAGCTGTCTCTGGGGTTCGGTTGAAGTCCTTCAAAATCCTAATGCTTTCAAGGGCGTACCCAGGGGGCCGCTGCCCAATTGATTTTGGGGTAAAATTGGACGTCGGGAGACGTGATGACCTTTTTTTGGTCTTCACATGATTTTGAGAGGAAATTTGGACGTCGGAAGACGTGATGGCATAGGCGTAGCCAAGGGGAGGCCACGGGGGCAATGCCCCCCCCAATCTATCCAGGACAAAAACAAGGATCTTGGCAGAGCCGGCGCCAAGGAGGGCCAGGGGGGTCTGGTTCCCCTATCGATATGCTTGGCCCCCCAATCAAAAAGCTTAGGCCTACTCTTTTGAAAACAGCGGCTTTTGTGCTTAATTTCAACCTTTGACCCTCCCCCCCCCAATGAACGCTTTTGGCCCCACTAAGTCGACTGCTCTGCTGCCAGCTCTGGATCTTGGTAATTAGGATGAATACTTGCCATTGCGTGTTGTTTTCTTGCTGGGATTTTAATAAGTGGGCTTAGATCGCAGAAATGCAATACAATTTTGCTTTTTGCGTTGACCAGAGTTATGATGGCGCAGCTGCAATGGCCAACGAACAGTCAAACGTCACTTCAATTGTTTAAAACGAATCTCCTTTAGCATATTATTTTCATTGTGCTATGCATTGCCAGGGTTGGGAATCGATACCCAAAAAAGTAAAGAAATAATCGATATTCCATAGTTCACCAAAAAGTAAAGAAATAATCGATTTCGATGGTAGTTTAAAAAAGTAAAGAATAAAGAATATTGTAATCGATATTACTCTGAGCATTTAGCAGTGTATGCCAAGCATTTTTTGTGATGTCATCACATTCACGCGGTAACTTAGCCTACAGACAAACAACGGACATAGTATACGACATTACTGACGCGAGGCAACTTTGTTATTAAAAAGTTTATTTTTCGTTTTTTTTTGGCCCAAACAAAAATTTTCAGTAAAAACAAGGAAATGACATACCGACGACTATTTTACATTTACTAAAGTGAAATTAAGTAACCTGGACAAAAAGAATCGAATATGGAATATCGAATTATGTCGAAAAAGAGTAAAGACCAAGCCATATTCGATACTCGTTTAAAAAATTAAAGGCTCCAGTGCATGCGATGAACAAGAAGTAAAGGATATCGCAATCGAATATCAAATACAATCGATTTTTCCCAACCCTGTGCATTGCTTAAATCTGAGCGCTTCTTCAGCTGCAAAAGTTTCAGCCATGCAAAATACTGAAAACGTTGCGTGAAAAGTGGTTAAAATGTAGACCAGGGTGAAGAAAACAGCGTGGTTGAAATCCTGCTTCAAAAATGATGTCTCTAGTCGAGGAGAAAAAAAGTTATCTTGTCGGCTTATGTGAAACCCGGTTTGTAGAACGCCATGTATCGATAGGCCTACTGGTGAAGCATTAAAAATTAGGGGCAGAAACTTTTAATGAAATTTGCCCGAAAACTGTTCAAAATGCAATGGTCTTCACAAACGTGAATTTTCAAAAAATTTGCGGGAAGCATGCCCCCGGACCCTCTGTAGCCTTTTTTGTTCCTCAACTTGCTTCAAATTAATTCTGTCTGAAAAAACTACGCTTGAAAAAATGTCGAAATTTGGGGCCCCTTCCTTAAAAAAACTTCTGATTACGCCTCAGACATGAAAAATTTTCAAATGCTTATTTACAATCTTTTCCGCGTCTTGACGATTCCCGTTTTTGTATTCACAGTAGTAAACATTCAACCAAATTCAAAATTGCATCCCCCCACCAAAATTTTCCAGATCCACTCGTGGCCTGAACTAAGCACGCATAAATTGAAAATGTGCAAACAAAATGCATCATATTTGGTGAAGGAATTCGAATGAGGGGAGAAAAGTTTGATCAAAATTTGTTCAAAAGCACTAAAAAGGCCATTGCACTATGTAAAATTTCAAAATTTTTTTCGGGAGACCATGTCCCCGGACCCCCTATAGAGCCGTTTTTTCTTCAATTTGCTTCAAGTTTGCTCTGCCAAAAAAACATACGCTTATAAAAGATGTCACAATTTGGTGCCCTCCCTAAAAAAAGTTTAAATATGCCTCTGACATGAAGAATTGAGTAATTGACGTCCTACTTCGAGTCTAAACGTCTGACGTCTTTGTATCTAATTAATACTCCACCTAATTCAAATCTGCATCCCCCCCACTAAAATTTTCTGGATCGGTTTCTGCTGTTGGGTGAAATTTGTAAAAGGGGGCCTAAACCTTCGTTTTTGATTTTTGTCCGAAAAATTGTATACTTTTTTCTAATTCCCGCAAAAAATTTCGATCTTGAAATCAACGCAGTTTTGGAGATACATGCGTTTTTTCTTTTCAATTTTTCTCATATTTTGATCCGTTTTTTCTCTAATTCCATTCCACAATTTGGCTGATCGCGAGTTTCACAACTCTCTGCCGCGGTTTTGACTTCGTCGCATTACGTTTTAGTCTACGTTAGGCATGCGGTAGCCTAAGGCGCTGTGGTACAACGCAAAACAGCGTCTTGGATTGCTTTCATACTTTGGTAGGGACCCAAAATCGATTAATCCAGGGGAATCATTATTCTTATAGGCCTATATACGGTAGTTATGTTAAAGCATTTCAATATTCTGTTGGATCTTTTAGATGTTTTGAACACTGGATCCGAGGACTAGGCATACCAGTACTCGGATTATTTTATCAATATCAAGAATAGGCAAGCAAGTAGAAAAACAAATAGGAAAAAGAAGCTGACTGGGTAGCCTAGTCCAGGCCTAGAAAGGTCAGAAACAGTTTGGTTATAGTGGCAGAATATCATTAGGGGGTTATTAGGATCATACAGGTGACGGAATTTTTGATCGATTTCATCATACTTCTACGCTCAAGATTAGGGTTTGGTAAGGGAATAGATACCGGAATTAAATACGGTGTTTTCTTAACAAGACCCACCAGTATTTCATGATTAGGTTTTTTTCATAAGCTTAGGCATATTGTTTAGCCCTTTGACTAGCAGAGCTGGACACTTCCGCAAATCAGTCCGCAAAACCGCAAATTGCGGACTTCCGTTTATTTTTGCAAATTTGCGAAATTGATTTTCTACCGCAAACGTTTGCGGACTTGCGGTAAAAAACTGAAATTTGCCGCAAATCCGCGAAGCTAAATGGTCTGAAGTAAAAGCTCCATTTAGATTTTTCAAAAACTCCAGTTTTCAATATTTTTTTCTGCTGCTTCTTGAAAGTTTAAGTAGCTTTGAATTAATCCATGATCTTCGTAAGCTTATTGGTTTGATTTGAGGTGGCGTATGAGGTTGGCTTTCACTTGTAAAAGTCTAATAAACTTCGATCAACAAGTTTTGTGGCAAAAACAACCGTCGTTCAAGATTTGTTTATCCTTGAATATTTGTCCCTGAGGGATGATTGTCTCGCTTAAGGTCAAATTATTTCGAAGGATAAATGAACCTTTCCCTAAGAGTGGTTGATGAGGGCTACTAGCACGAAAAAGCGCTGTCCTACTCTTTCGTTCGATAATCATAGCTATAGACCTGTCATGCATCTGTCAGTGAGAAGGATGTTTATCTTCGATCCGGCCTAGGGGCGAATTAAGAGACCGCGGGGCCTGGGGCAAATACGAGTGCGAAGAGTTACCATATTTTTATCCGCCCAAAATCTAGTGAAGAGCAAAAAAAAGTCATCACGTCCGCAGATGTCCAATTTTCCGCACAAAATCTAGTGTAGAGAAAGAAAAAAAGGTCAACACGTCCGCAGGCCGTAGTTTCTGCAAAAACTTCCCAAAATTTTCATGTGAGCACGATTTGACATGTTTTCACTGTTCAAAATGCGGAAATGCGCGGGGCCCCCAAAGCGTGGGGTAGCCTACGGGGCAACTGCCCAGTATGCCTATTGCTTAATTTGGCCCTGATCCGGCCGTCGCGTGGAAGTCGGGTGGTATTCGATTCTGTAGTCCAGGAAGGACGTCTGTTTTTGGCTCAGTTTGACCTTGGCCGCAAAGGGGATTCAACTGGAGTGTGACGTAGCTATACGTACCACAAAAGTTCAATTTTCCGCGGTACATAAAGCTTGAGACACAATTGTTGTGTTTAAGTCAATCAGATCGAACGGTGAGTGTACCTTCGCCTGAACGCGGTTGATGAGGGTTAGTACGAAATCGTGCTGTCCCACTGTACGATAATATTTTTCAGTTTGACCAACTTTCTTAGCTTGTTCATGGTGGAGAAGTAATTGAATGTTGATAAGTCAAATAAGTTTAATTTTTTAATTTTTGAAGGAACTAGAGCTCTTGTGACATCTAGCCCCGACCTTTTCATAGCTTAATACCATGAATTGTTTTCATTTTTTCTCGTTTCAATTTTCTTATTTGTTTCTTTCCTCTTACTCTACTGTACGGTACATCCCATCGTTAGAATGCTTGTGAACTGTGAACAAGTAAAATGATAATACTTGATTGTTCTAAAAAGCGTTTTAGAAAGCATAGGCATACGAGCACACCGGCCGTTAGCTCAGTTTCTAAGCGCACGCTCTCGGTGCGGGAAGTCTGGGGTTCGATTCCCGTACCGGTCAAATCGGCACAGTGTCGCCAACGGCTTGTCACCGCTGCGACGTTTCTTCGGAGCTGTATAGCCCAGGCACTACGCCGCGGAGATGGTCCCCGCCACTCGTTACACGCTTCGGCGTAATACCGCGACTATAATGAAGATATGATTTGAAGCATATGAGCACTCTTTAATTCATAAAGCTGACGATTATGTGCATAAAAGCAACGCCGACCACGCTTTTCTTATAATCGACTTTCATAAGCAGAGATGGGCACTCGGTACTTAAAAAGTACCTACCGTAACGACAATATCGATACAAATACTTTGTAAAAAAAGTAAGGACGGTACCGATAACGGTACTTTTTTTAAAAAATAACAACGATAACGATACTCGGTGCTGATTTTTAATACGTAACTTTTCAGACGAAAAAAAATTTTGTTTTCTTTTTTTTTTCGACAAAATTACGGTAGTGAATACATTCGATCTGAATGAGTGCAGTGCTTTTGCATTGATTTTCCGTGAAACGCGTAGCAAAAATGTTGTGTTCTAGTAGCTCATTTCGTTAGATGAAAAAGTTTGTCCGAAATCCTAATGATTGCCATACAGCGTTGGTCTACCCTACTACCGTAGCTGAAGTGGTGTATCAAAATTATTCAACCTTCGCTGGCCAATAAATGTTTTTGCAAATTTTTAACAGTTTGCTTGCGAAGAGGCGCGTAAACAAAACTTTTTTAGGAGGGGCTGACTCAACCAAAGAAAGTAAAAACTATTTTTTTCAGAAATCAATGTTTTAGAGCATTTGCAAATGTAGGCTATATATATATATATGTATATACATATATGTGTACATGCATATAGGCTATAATGATTTTTTCAACAGCTCAGATGGTCGAGTGGTATAGAGCGTCTGTCTCTTGAGCTGTAGACTCGGGTTTGATTCCGAGTCGGGTCAAATCAATGACTTTATAATTGGTATTCACAGCTTCCCTGCTTGACGTTCAGCATTTAATGGACAGTGCGGAGAACAAGCCGGCAAGTTTACTTGTGCCGTTGGGAAAGGCACTTAGCGGGATTCCCCCATCTTGGTGTGGTAGACAGATGGCTGGCAACTCCTAAGCGAGCTCGTATAGCGCATTGATCGCTTTCTCGTGATAGGAGGATAAATATGCAACTAACTATAACTAATGATTGTTTGCGACACCGAGCAATGCAAGCTATATATATTTTTTGTGCGGGGTTTTGACAAGAATATGTGCCGCGGTACTGCCCAACACTGTTAATAAGTTTGTTTCGTTTCGATTTTGATACATGCACGCCTAGATAATATAGCTTTTCCAGGACGTTGTTATATAAGGTAATTGAGCCAACAAAAAGGTACACTGCTCGGTTCTCTGCTTCGTACGGTTTTGACATCCCTACGAACGCCTTGCAAAGATCTTCTGATTTTTTTCACGCTAGGCTTTTTATGCTATGCGTCCAGCTGGGAATAATTAAGAAAAAACGTACAAGAAAGAAATAATGCGGTTTAAGTTTGCGGAGCTGTAATGTGCATTTTGCGGTGGCGGAAGTTGAAAAACTGTCGCAAATGTATCGCAAACTTGCGGAATTACGGTTATGGTCCACCTCTTGCAGTTTTGCGGTTGCGGATTTGATTGTAAATTTGCGGTGCCCAGCTCTGTTGACTAGCCTACTGCCAACAGGTCGAATTACAAGTGTTTACCAGTTGTCTACACATCTCCTAGCCCTAGTTCTAGGGTCTAAATTTGTCGTTACCTTACAGGTGTACACAGTACCAGGGATGGAGGTCTTGAGACAAGTCTCGGTCTCGAGACCTAAATTTTAAGGTCTCGGTCTCGAGACTGGGTGAAAAATTCGGATTTTGGTCTCGAAGCAACTGGATCTCAGTCTCGAAGCAGAAATTGCGTCTCGAGACTTTTTTCAAGTTTTGGAAACAGCATGCAATACTGTATTCCGAACTTTCAATTCAGGCGTTTCAGGTTTTGTGTGTGCTGGCCACTTCTGCACCGGTAGAATGAGTTTTTAGTCAAAGTGGTTTGCTTTTTCGGCCACGTTGGGCCAGGCTATTATCCGATTTGCTCTCAATGCTAGTTTATTTAAAGTGCAACAAAAACTCTGTTTAATTGTAATTTTTGCGTTTAGTGTTCACTGTTCAATAAAAAATTTCGATTTCAAATTTTTTTTTTTGTTTTCGATTAGGTCTCGGTCTCGCAACTGTTTCGTCTCGGTCTCGACTGAAAGGTCTCGAAATTTTCGGGTCTCGGTCTCGAAAACATAAAAAGGTCTCGGACTTAGCAGTCTCGACTACATCCCTGCGCAGTACACTACGGTGGCTATTGGTTACCAGACGCTCCGAAATCAAACCTTTTTATTTCGGTAAGGGATTAAGAGAAAAATGCACTTCACATATTTTTTAATATTTTAGGATTGAAAGCTTTTAGAAACGTGGGAATAATGCCAAAAAAATTTTCGTTAACTAAAAAAAATCGAAAAACGCAAGTGATTTTTGGGTTTAGGCCTCCTTTAAACTTTAGCCCCCCCCCCCCCAATTGAAAATCCTGCCTACGCCTATACGTGATAATCTTTTTTTTTTTTTTTGTCTTTACCTGATTATGGGAGGGAAATTGGACGTCGGAAGACGTGATGACCTTTTTTTTTGGTCTTCACCTGATTATGGGAGGGAAATTGGACGCCGGGTTCGGTTGAGACAGCTATACGAAGTTGTTAGGGTTCGACCGCTTGGCACGGGTTAAGAAACACTGAGTTAGAGCATTGTGATTATCAGTGGCGTAGCAAGCTAAAAATTTTGGGGGGGTGGGCAAAACTTCATAGGCTTGTTCCAGTGGTGGAGGTGAGGAGGCATAGGCGCACGCAAGGGGGATACGATGCCATGTCCCCTCCCTTGGCCCTGTAACAAGGTGCTAAACCCAACTTTCAGTCTATAATTTCTCAAACTAATAATGGTGGTAGCCTCCTTTCACTTATTTCAGCCGAGCTTTGCTTGTACACATGAGCTGCGAAGCAGAGGCGTAGCGAGGAATTTAAAAAAAGGGGGGGGGGCATAATTTCAACAATTTTTTCAAGCGTAGTCTTTTTTCGTGGAACTAATTTGAATCTGATTGAGAAACAAGAAAAGCTCGAAGGGGGTCCGGGAGTATGCTACCCCGAAAACTTTTTGAAAATTTACATGCTCTAATGGCTGTTTTAGTGCTTTTTGTAAAATTTTCACGCAAATTTTGTTTATATTTTTTGACCCTAATTCTGAGTGCTTCGCCAAATATGATGCATTTTGTTCGCACATTTTTGATTAATCGTGCTTAAGGCCAGTGGTGCAAAGTAACAAAATACTTTTACTTGAGCAGATTACTTGAGTAGTTTTTTTCAGTAACGAGTACTTTTTTGAGTAGTTTTTTTTGGGGGGGTACTTTTACGTTTACTTAAGTACTTTTAGTATAAAGTAACACTACTCGGGTAGTTTTTATTTCAGAAAAGTACAAAGTAATCCTTGAGTTACAAGTCTCACTTGAAATCCCTTGTTGCACCTAAGTAGCTATAGATGGTCCATTTCGAACAGACAATGGTGTGCAGGCGATGACGTCATGCGTCGCGATCAACCTACGCGTCACGATGATCTATGAACCTCCAAAAAAGCAAAATATTTTCGTTCTTTTAGAGATTACGTTCAGTAATTTGTGGTAACATGAAATATGAAATATTTAGTTTAGTTTACAATGTACTAGCTAATTTAATCGCATTGACATAATAGCTTATTTACTAGTTGACATAATTTGATTTTATCTATGTTTAGTTATGTAAACCGCTTTTATCTTTAACGTTTTTAAGTTTGGAAATTGCAAGTTTGCATTCCCACCCAAATTATTACATTGATTTTCAACACGAACTCCTTTCACGTGTTAAATTTTTATTATTTTCTTTTATTTAAAAGTGTTTTTCATTTTGAAATAAGTTATGTAAAGATTTATTTACTTCTAAAATTTTTGTTACAGTAATTCAATTAAAAATTTCATAGTTTTTTAATTTTCATTTTACGATGAAAGAAATATTTTTGTTACAGTATTGCAATTAAAAATTTAATAGTTTTTTTAATTTTTATTTTATGATCAAAAAAATATTTTTGTAACAGTATTGCAATTAAAACTTAATAGTTTTTTTTTTTTTATTTTGTAAGTATTTTTATTATAAAATAAATTACATAAAAATTTAATTACTTCTAAAAATTTCGTTACAATATTTCAATTAAAAATTTAATAGTTTTTTTTTAAGTTTGATTTTATAACAAAAGAATTATTTTGTTACAGTATTGCAATTAAAAAATTATTAGTTTTTTTTTTTTAATTTTTATTTTATAACAAAAGAAATATTTTGTTATTTTTTAATTTTATTTTGTAAGTATTTTTATTATAAAATAAATTATATAAAGATTTAATTACTTCAAAAATTTTAGTTACAGTATTGCAATTAAAAATTCAATAGTTTTTTTTTTTTAATTTTTATTTTATAACGAAAGAAATATTTTGTTACAGTATTGCAATTAAAAAATTATTAGTTTTTTTTTTAATTTTTATTTTGTGATAAAAGAAATATTTTTGTTACAGTATTGCAATTAAAAATTTAACAGTTTTTCTTTTAATTTTTATTTTATGATGAAAGAAATATCGATTTCATACTTCTTAGTTAAAATTATTGCTGCATTTTAGTTTTACATATGTGATAGAATTTATACTTCAGTTATTTTGATAATTCTAAAGTTGCTGTTACATTATTTCTTTTCCCGTATTTTAAAAAACTTTTACGTTAATAGTATTATTTACCAGTTCAATAACTTAGGGAATTATTGTTATCTTCCTTTAATTTTTTTGAAAGTATTTTTATTATGAAATAAATCATGTAAAAATTTTATTATTTCTAAAATTTTTGTTATTGTATTGAATTTCAGTTATTAAAAGTTACGCTTTTGTTGTGGTTTTGTGCAAAAAATATTGAGGGTTGCTGAGTTGACTTGATCACAAACATACCACCAGACGGGGTTGCTGACTTGGTCACAAACGAAAGACTAGATGCGGTTTCTGAGTTGCTGTCAACAGCTACGTTGTTACGTACCACAAGTATAAAATCATGTTATCTATTTAAATTTGGACAAAGTACGCACTAACGATTTTTACTAACAAAAATATAAAGGAAAACAGGTATTTGACTTTCATGGAAGTTAGTGTATATTGCGCAATAGTGTGTATATTGCGCAATACATTTTTACACAATATTGGCTCGGAAACGTCATGGATGCTGAAATAATTTGTGATATCTGTCACAATAAATTCACCAACAAGTTTAGTTTAAATCGACATGTGAAAATAATACATGAGAAGAAAGAAGACTTTGCATGTATTAAATGTCAGAAAAACTTCAAGGAGATGCATCATTTAAAACGTCACCAGCAAAAGTGCGGAAAATATAGAAGATGTGGAGCACAATTTGATTCGCTGACAGATTTTGCAAAACATTCTTGCAAAAGAAAGCACACTGAAAACGAAAAAACACCAACTAAAAAAGCAAAGACCACGTATCGAAAACCGAATTACACCGGCGACCTTCGAGCGAAGAACCGGAAGGAGTGTGAGGTTTTAGAAAATGAACACTTGGATGAAGAGGACCCAGAATTGCGGGAGTTTCTTTCAAAATACTGGTCCAACATCAGAACTTTCTCAAAACACGGAAAAGTACAGAGCTTACATAATTTTTATTTTCGAAATTTTGAACACATGATCGACACAATTGCTGAAAGAATAATGAGGAATCAACAAACCAGATTCAAACTGAATTATAGCTTTGGGTATGTCCTGAGGAATATTGACACTGACGAATTCCGTTATTATCACCCTCTAGCAACAACGCTCAAGTATTGGACGCGGCTGTGACCATAAGCAGTAGCAACGAGTTAGAGGAATTTTTACACAAGACAGCAGCGGAGGATTTTTTGGAAAATTTCAACCGACCGGATACAAAATGGAAAATAAACCGGATTACGAATTTGGTCTTTTACATCAATCATTTGGTGGACGCACCTCTATCAGGACCTGTAGAGCTTCCAGACTTTTTAACGCATAATCGAGGGGTGGTGAATCACATATCCAATGACAATCTATGTTTTTTTCGATGTTTATCAATTTTTCGCGGTTGTGATAAACGTTCGTGCGAACAAGGTGCTAAACAATTATTCGCCGTTTATTGCAAACATTTCATGCCAATCCTGATCTGTTTCAAGGCGTTTTTCTCATTGATTTTCCAGAGATAGAAGGCGGTGTCCAGATACCTCCAGAGACTTTGACGTCAATGAACTTGTTTAGGCACTCATCACAGCAGTCTGCAGGCATATACTTCCTTTTTTCTCTAAAATACTCTTCTTTGAGATGTTGAGGGACACAATCATCTAAAGAGTCGCGGCTAATAGAAAAGTAAAGAGAGTCTGCATCGCTCTCGATCAATGAATAGTATTTTTTTGGGATATACTTATCCAAAAAGTGGTAAAAAAACTTAAGGATGTGGAGTTTTGCTTCTAAATAAACAGAGATCCCTAACTGAAGGGGTAAGTCGTGTTTGATTTGCTTTTTCAAGCTCTTTACTTCGTATAGACCGGGTTTCAATTGTTCCAAGTGAGAAAACCGTGGGTTATTGATTGCTTCGTTGACGTTGGAATCGGTATGATACGTAACAGCACGCTGTTTGCTTCGATTCAAAAGAGTAGCAGAGTAAAGACTGTTACCACAGAGCTTTGACGTCATCGCTAACACTTTTTTATCTGGGTCGATATCGCCAAGACGACGGTTTTGCACAATTTCCTGGGATAGTTCGTCAAAACACTTCATGGGGAAAAATTGAATAAATTTTTGAATGCGAGTGATTTTTAACCCCAACTCCAGATAGAATTTTGCCATCCGAGTATTGATAAGAATCTCTTCTCCAAAATAACTGCTGATGAGGTACTTTCTCGGTTTTTTCAAAAATCCTTGTTCTTCTGCGATTTTTTGCATGTATTCTCCAATATCAGAACGTGAAATCGTTGTGTTTTTTATGATCGGTGGAAAATCAGAGAACTTTGGTTTCAATTCTTCCGGGGTGTGAATAGAGCAGATAAGTAACCCAAAAAGCGATTCAGACTGGATGCCCTCTATAATTTTTTCAAACGTCAGCTGGTTGCGAGGCTCTACACACTTTAGCTTTTTTAGGAACGAAGCAACTTCCGGATTTCTTTTTAGTTTTTTCCACTCACATTCTCTTATTCTATTGACTCTATAACCTGCTTCCTCTAGCTTTTTGGTCTTATTCAAGGTGTCTTGTCGAAGCTGTTCATAGGTTTTTCCGTTTACCGGATGAACTTTTTTGGGACTACCATCAGGGTTTGTTGAACACTTGTCGCATCCGTGCCAAAAACAGCATCAAATTCAAAAACTTCATTAGTCGCTGGAGCGAGCCCGTCAACAATCAACGAGTGCTGAGTCAGTTTCTTTTCACCTTGAACCTGAATATTTGTGCTGAATTTCTTTATTTTGGGTGTGACTGATCCATTTTAACCATTGATAAGATGAGAGCCCATATTTGCAGCAAGGATCTGGGCGATAATGATCTTTTTCTCGATAGCGGATAAAGTATGAACAAGGCAAGTCTTGGGATATAGCGTGCAAATACAAACTATTCGCGTCAAGACCTATTACTTTCTTGCACGTTTCTGGGTCAGATACCTCATGAGTACGAATTTTTGTTTCGTCTTTAATAGCTAGTCTGGTAAAAACAATGGATAGTCCGCCCGTGATATTGGATCTCAAAGTATGATAAAGGTCAGCGTGTCGTTTGGTAAACAGACAGAAAAAAGCTTCTTTTTCACATCTCTGGAGCATTTGAATTTTAGCAACTCCACTAACAGAAAAGCTAGATTTAAATATATCAATACCTTGTGCCAAATAAGGCTGTAACATTTTACCTACAGCTTCAACAAAAGGTCCGCAATCCATCACGTTGTAATAAATGAGCATATCTTTGAGAGTCTTCCACTCTTTTTCTTTCCAGGTCTTTTTGACAAACTCATATTCTGAGGGAGAGATGTTAGAATTTGTGATTTCACTAAAAAATGCCTCTTACGGTGGAACAGAGGGGTGTTCTAATGCTTTTAAATCACGAATGAAGCGGTAAAAAAAGAAAAATTTCTCTGCAGTGCAACCGTAAGCCAAAAGAAAAAATCGATAGCTGAAGCCAGGAGAAATGTAATTTCGAATATCCAAAAATCGAAGTTTGGCAGTCTTTAAACAGAGATAAGTGTTTGCTTTTTTAATCACAAAATCAATTTTTTCCACCAATTCGCGAATCAGCATGGTTTGAATTAAAGGAAGGTCGTATTTAGAGCTGTTGTAACCCAGTATAGGGAGTTCTCGAATGAAAGCATCAAATTCTTTTAAAAGATTTTTGCTCCGACAATTGAGACTGATAGCAAGAGCATCAAACTCATATTCATATCTTTCCTGCAGGATTGCATATGCAGCATCTGAGAGTTTTTCCATAAAATCAATCATTTTTTGAACTAATACAGTTTCGTTACCCTCAGAAACAAAACAAATGGGATCTTCAAAATTTGGGATATTGGAAGCTATGCCTACACTTAAAGGGATGTGTTTGGAAGTAAAAGAAAGTTTTTCACCGTTTTCAGGTAAATTATTTTGACTTAAAATCGACTCGAAATCGTAGCAACAGTAAAAAGGGTAATGTCGTTGATCGTGGGGTACAAGAACGTCTATATCTTCTAATTTTTGAAAAATAGTTGGTTGATTTTTAAAAATACCGCCTGGAAAAGATTGTGTAACAGTTTGGTCGCAAGAGACGGTGTGTCTCAAAAAATGTTTTCGTCCATACCATAGTTTGTCACATCGCTGGCATTGATAAACATCACAATACTTTTCAAAGTCAACAAGCTTAAATGATTTTTAAAAACATTCAATTGCATGGTTTCATCGTACAACTCGCGACTACGCTGTATTAGTTTCGCTTTTTTATCTTGGAGCTCGTAAACAACGATATTAATCTCAAAAAAATCTTCTATCTCTGGAAAATCAATGAGAAAAACGCCTTGAAACAGATCAGGATCGGCATGAAATGTTTGCAATAAGCGGCGAATAATTGTTTAGCACCTTGTTCGCACGAACGTTTATCACAACCGCGAAAAATTGATAAACATCGAAAAAAACATAGATTGTCATTGGATATGTGATTCACCACCCCTCGATTATGCGTTAAAAAGTCTGGAAGCTCTACAGGTCCTGATAGAGGTGCGTCCACCAAATGATTGATGTAAAAGACCAAATTCGTAATCCGGTTTATTTTCCATTTTGTATCCGGTCGGTTGAAATTTTCCAAAAAATCCTCCGCTGCTGTCTTGTGTAAAAATTCCTCTAACTCGTTGCTACTGCTTATGGTCACAGCCGCGTCCAATACTTGAGTGTTGTTGCTAGAGGGTGATAATAACGGAATTCGTCAGTGTCAATATTCCTCAGGACATACCCAAAGCTATAATTCAGTTTGAATCTGGTTTGTTGATTCCTCATTATTCTTTCAGCAATTGTGTCGATCATGTGTTCAAAATTTCGAAAATAAAAATTATGTAAGCTCTGTACTTTTCCGTGTTTTGAGAAAGTTCTGATGTTGGACCAGTATTTTGAAAGAAACTCCCGCAATTCTGGGTCCTCTTCATCCAAGTGTTCATTTTCTAAAACCTCACACTCCTTCCGGTTCTTCGCTCGAAGGTCGCCGGTGTAATTCGGTTTTCGATACGTGGTCTTTGCTTTTTTAGTTGGTGTTTTTTCGTTTTCAGTGTGCTTTCTTTTGCAAGAATGTTTTGCAAAATCTGTCAGCGAATCAAATTGTGCTCCACATCTTCTATATTTTCCGCACTTTTGCTGGTGACGTTTTAAATGATGCATCTCCTTGAAGTTTTTCTGACATTTAATACATGCAAAGTCTTCTTTCTTCTCATGTATTATTTTCACATGTCGATTTAAACTAAACTTGTTGGTGAATTTATTGTGACAGATATCACAAATTATTTCAGCATCCATGACGTTTCCGAGCCAATATTGTGTAAAAATGTATTGCGCAATATACACACTATTGCGCAATATACACTAACTTCCATGAAAGTCAAATACCTGTTTTCCTTTATATTTTTGTTAGTAAAAATCGTTAGTGCGTACTTTGTCCAAATTTAAATAGATAACATGATTTTATACTTGTGGTACGTAACAACGTAGCTGTTGACAGCAACTCAGAAACCGCATCTAGTCTTTCGTTTGTGACCAAGTCAGCAACCCCGTCTGGTGGTATGATTCTAACATTTGCCAATATAATAATCTATCGTCATTAATTACTGCCAATGTCGCTCATCAAAGCAGTATCACAATATTTGTGCTTTTTAACCTCCAAGTAGGCCTAAAATCAATTGTTTTGAGCGAAATCTTGTACAGTTTTCAGCGGCCTGGGTTCTGCCACCAGATCTCTGGCAGCTGGGAGCTTTGCTCCCACACCCCAAGCCTTCAGGGGCTCCGCCCCCGGACCCCCCATTTTCTTGCTTTTTTCACATGCTCCCTATTTTCTTGCTTTTTCACATGCTCTTTGTATACAGCATGCCTCTTTGGGGAACCATCCATAAAGCGGTAAATATCACCGATTGCGTCAAAGACTGTTTTTACTGTTGTTGCGTTTTCAACACTGTGCTCGAGCACCAGATTTAGTCGGTGTGCAAAACAGTGAAAATACACTGATAATTGGGCACCTGCTTTAAATAGGTGTTGCTGCACGCCTTCGTCTTTGCCATTCATGTTGGCCGCTCCATTAAAACCTTAGCCTATCAAGTCCATTAAAGGAAGGTTGTGGTCGCTCAAGACTGATAGTATAACATCAGCTAAAGATCGCCCAGTCAAACTTGATACTGGCACAAGTTTCAAACACCGTTCCTGCATTTGAAAATTTTTAGGTGCAGCGACCGTGCTAATTTTTTTTTAAACGCTTTAGTTCTATATTTTTATCTTGAGCATGTTCAACGTATAACGTTTTGTCGCTGTTTCCTTATTTTTAACCAAGCTGTTTTTTGTGTTGATGATGGCGTTGTTTTATGGTTAAAAATATAAAATCCTACTACTACTACTACTACTAAAATCTATCACATACCGCAAAATAATGTACATGAAAGCTTTTTTGTGTGATGTCACCTCATCGCATTCAATTGAAAAGTAGGGGAGATGTTGCACCTATGGGACACCAGTACCAATGGGACAGTGCTATATTTCGAAAACGTGTGAAAATAATGTTTAAACAATTCCGTTATAGAGCGGAGTTTGATATTGCATTCGTTTCAAACTAACTTGCCAGCACGTGGTTTTTGTATTTAAATGGCAAGATTTAAGAATAGGATTTTGAGATAAAAAAGTAAAATCAGTGGTAAAAAACAATTTTAGTTTTCTCTATGAAGAATTATTCCTAAAAGCAAGTGTTTTTTGAATAAAAAAAATTGGGCAGTAAAAGAAGTTTTGTAATAAAAAAAGTTAGAGTCCTAAAGTTGTGAGCTTAAAGAAATAAAACTGGTTTGATCAACAATGGCTGATATTGGACCAATGGGACATTGCAATGATTGACCTTTGGTACACTGTCTCATAAGTGCCACGCAATCAAATGTAATAAAATACTCCTTGCTGTTAAATTTTAAACAATAACGCATTACCTCATTACTGACACCCTTAGGCCACTGCTATATCGTAAATATGATGATGGGATCGCTCCTATCGTTGATCAGGACTCAGGACTCTGGGAAAATTTAAGTGGCCAAAACAATAACGTACCTGTGAGCAATCTGCAAGTTAATGGCTTTGTGCTTATCAAAGTCTATTCGTTGGACAGCAAGTGGAAAAATTTTCTTGCTCAGATAATTAATTGATGGTCCGGACGAAGATGGAGATTCTTAAAGCAATTTTTTTGAAACGCTCCATGAAAATTATGAATGTTTTTTTTATCCAGAAATCGAAGACCTCGCTTCCATTAAACTTGCCGACGTAATGAAAATTCTGCCCAAGCTAATGTTTACTGCTACTACCAAGCGCTCAGCAGGAGTTATTAAGTTAGATGTTGAAGTTAGCGCTTTTGGAGTGTAGGGCTACGAAGCACATCGGTCAATCATGTGTGTTTCAATTGCATAAATATACGAGTAGACACCGATTTTGTTATGATTATGATTAAAACTGTGAGCTGTAATCGCGAAGTAGTGTTTAAGTTCAATTCCATCACAAATGTTTACCTACAGTAAGTTTAAACTATATTTTCTACTAAGATAATAGGCGCAATAACCATGTCCCATTGGTCCCTTATGTGCTTTACCAATGGGACATCTAATCCATGATATTGATCACTCAAAAAACCTAGGAAAGCGGCAAGTTTCAAGCTCTTTTTGATTTTTAAGATTCAACATTGACACTAAACTTTATTATTCAGTAAGTTTTGTTCACGAAAAATGTGAAATTTTTGATGTATTGCAAAAAACACGATTTTTGTCCCATAGGTGCAACATCTCCCCTACTTGAAAGTATGAATCTGTTCACAGATAGCATTAGTTATTAGGTTGTTGCAAATATCCAGCATTTCGTTTTGGCTGACATGAGACAAATAAGAAACGTTTTGGGGATGCTTTTCTATCCAATCCTTTAGAGGCTGGTGGTATTTTGCCAAAAAATAAATTTCTTCAAGAAAATTGCTTTTATTATTTGAGAGTGAGGTTTCATCATGACCACGAAAAGCAACATTCTGCTTAGCTAAGTGTCGAACGACGTCAAATATAACCTCTACAATGTGACAGTTTTCGGATTGTTTCCTTTCTTGTCCTTCTCTCATTTCGCGGGCAGCTTCAATCAATTGGATATCCACCAAGGGTGGAAACCTGGCTACTTGGCGTTAGGGTGTCAGTTTCAGTGTGTTGAAACCCAGATGTCAGGTTTCAGTTTTGGGTTGGTTTCACGGCTGTTGAAAAATAGGTTCCAGTTTTGGTTTCAGTTTTACTTACGCACTGTTTCGGTTTCTAGGTTTCAGTTTCGGTTTAAGTTTCATTCAAGAAAGCTATCTTATTTTGAATACGGATTATTCAAATGCTTTACTTCTTGGCGTTTTTGTGTTATTACAATGAAAAGTAGCAGCTCAGATGCCCGAGTGAGGAGAGCAATCGCTTCAGAAGTTGGCGACGTGGATATAATTCCGAGTCCAGTGAAACCAAAGACTCAAAAATTAGTATTCACAGCTTCTCTATTTGACGCTCAGCATTAAAGGTACTGTATTGGTAATAATGGTAAGGACAATTATTAAAACCCAAAACTTTGGAAAATTTTGAACAGGGTTTAGTTTCAGTTTCGGTTTTGACGTTTCAAGAAAAAACGGTTTAGGTTGAAGCTTAGGTTTTCAAAAATTTGGCCAAGTAGATGTCAGTTTCAGTTTGGATTCCCAAAATTTCCTTCGAAACTGGGTTTTCAGGTTTAAGTTTAGGTTTGGGTTTCCACCCTTGATATCCACTGGCGTTGCGGTCTTAAAAATTTGTCCAAACATTCAAAGGATGGAATTCAAGGTCTGGAATGATTTTTATTAAAAATAAGAGTTTCTATGGTAAAAAACTTTCATTTGACACAAAAAACTTGAGCACTTTCAACTAACGTAGTGTCTATTTTGCCGTTAACGGCATAACAGCTTTTAGGTCTGTTTTGTCGCAGCTACATAACCCCATGTATGTCACACGAATATTACATCTTATTTTAATCTATTGTCTTCACAAACCCGATTGTTAACCCCAGGTCACATGAATCTGAATCGCACCAAACCGAAGTCACCGAAGCGAAACGAACCGAAGCCGCGACGAGAATCGAACTCAACACTAGTGCAGCGACGAGAATCAAACCCAACACTAGTGCAGCGCTTCCATTTATACGCTCTGCTCTATCCACTGAGCTATCGGGAAATGGTGACAATCTATTACAAAATGGCAATTAAAAACCCACGACGTCACTTACGGCAAAATAGACCTAAAAGCTATTATGCCGTTAACGGCAAAATAGACACTACCTTAGTTGAAAGTGCTCAAGTTTTTTTGTGTCAAATGAAAGTTTTTTACCATAGAAACTCTTATTTTTAATAAAAATTATTCCAGACCTTGAATTCCATCCTTTGAATGTTTGGGCAAACTTTTGGTGACTTTCATATTTGGGCAAATTCTCACTAGCCTAGTTAAAATCTTAGAGGGAAAAGTGGACACAAGCCAATCAACAGTTATGCGTATAGATCTGTAGATGTGAGTCAATCAGGATTTTGCGGTTAACGGCAAAACAGACACTGCCCAAAAAACAAATTTAAACTCTTTTCAAAATGAAGGCGTAATTCAACCAGAACTAACTATAGATCAGCCAATTGATCCAAGTCTAACAATTACAAATTCAACACTCTAATTTAAAGCAATCTAGGGTACCGGTACATCTAGTTAATTATTCATCTATCCATTTTAAACGGCGACATTTCTAATGTCTCACCAGAAAAACTTGTTAATCCAATAATCTGCTAATAACAAAATTCAGAGACAAAATACTGACCCTACCCTGACAGCCTGCATAAGACATGAAAGTGGAGGCCTATAACAGTAAGTAAAAAGCTAGTGTAGACCTATTGGCCATTTGGTACCAGAACGGTGATTACCGGTATATGTCGGTAGTTCATTAATTGGTTCCCACACCACTGCACCAGTATCCTGCTGCACCTTTCACAAGCCCAGAGGGTAGGTAGCCCCATGGGATTCATTTTTAAGCTACGACAAAATTATTATGGTATAGGCTAGTGTGCACAAGTCAGGTTTAGCAGTAAAACACTCTGGTAGCAATAGGCTTAGACTACCACTTATTTATTCCCAGTTCTGCACTGGCCTGCTGGATAAACCCAAGTCCACATTCTCATTTACAGATAAGAGTATTTTCTACACACTGCTGTCATTCCTATCAACACAATTATTGCAAAATAGCTCAGCTCAGCCCTAAGCTCTTTTCAATATCCAGTCTTAAATCTGATTTTAAATGAGCGCGTGAATGAATGACCCTACTATTGTCACCACTCAAGCGTGAAATTACTGGAGTTAGCAATCCCCTTGTTCTAGATATCCCTGAGTGAAGCTTGCGTTGTTATTTGATCTATGTGAACCTTGCACCGAATACATTAGCTCATTTAACTTTGTAAATATCTCAGTTAGAAAAACAAGAGCCAATGCCACTTGAAACATCTTTATTCGAGACCTTTCGACTCATTTTTAATCCTTAAGTAAAATATAAGCAACGTTAGATAATAGCCACAAGCTAGCACAGCAATCGTCCAACATTAGGCTTAATCTTATAGCAATTTGTTGTGCTGACTCTTAACTATGAGGTGGCGTATAATTTAGAGATTGGCGATGACTTAAGTATGCGTGTTGAAACATCTCAAATTAAACTATTTAAAATTGCATTGGCTCTTAATTTTTTTTATTGACCTATTGCTATCGTTCCGTTCCTCTGCAGCTTTGTCAATATGCTTTCTTTCTTGGTATATTTTGTTTAATTTTATAAGTTACTCGTTAATATCAAAATCTTTATAACATTAAGTTATTTTTTTAGATTTATATCGATAGGTGCTCATGAAATCAATGAGAAGTTGATCAGAATTCAGATTAGAGCAATTAACTTTACTCCAAATAAAAAATAATAATGCAGTACTGTAGCTTATAAACCACTGATGCCTAATCATTGCATCAAACTGGACATTCAGGAGTACTCACCAAGCGTGCCAAAGCATCGACATAAAAAACAAAAAGCCGCATCATGAGATATCGAATATTCAATCCATTCGAACTTGTTGTGCCAATTTTTTGAAAATCGATATTTTTTGCTACCCTGATTGGATTGAGGAAATTCGATTATTGAAGGCCGAATCGGGCCTAACTAAACTGCACATGTCCTATCATCATTGTGTATTTTCTCGGTTGCTGGATCCCGGTCCCACTGCTTGCACTTTCAGACATTACACTTCTCTTATCTTATAACTAGAGCACGCTAAAGTCAATAAAGTCAAAATTTTTTCAGGACCTTGTTACATGATCAAATGTGTACTAACGTTCGTTTCAGGTGTTCAGGAGTCTGTTTTGGTAGATTTTATAAGTCAAAATTTTGCATAAAGTCAAAATTTGTCAAAATGTCTTTATCAAAAATTTCCTTACAAAAACGAACAAATTTATATTTATCAAATATTTTTTTGAATTTTTGAGCTGCTATTAAATTTTTATGCGCAGTTTTATTTGATTTTTAACTTTTGAAATAGTTGCATTATTTGCTCTATCGTCACAATAATGCGTGCGGTAATTGAGAAGGAAATAGCACTTATTATGCATGACACGTCATAGTTGGTGCATAAATACATAATTGTTAGACAATTAATCTAATCCTATGAAAGCCTTGCGATCGTTACACGTGGTCTTTTAAGTTGTAGCTTGCAAAGCAAAGAATGCCAAAACAAGCCAAATCTTCTATAGCGAAAGTTAGGCAAACTTGCCAGGAATATCCGGATGAGTTTTCGGCAACTCCTGCCGGCGACTTGCGATGCAACCTCTGCGACATGTAAGTCAAATGCGACAAAGAGTGTTTTTGTGGAATGCCACCGAAAAAGTAAGCAACATCAAGGAAAATTGGAGGCGAAGAGCAAATCTCAAAGTAAGCAAACCTTTTTACATTTCGATCAAGTAAACTTCAAGTAACAGGTTGTTTCTTCATTCTTAGCTGCAGATATCCCACTTCATAAACTATGAACTTTTCTTCTTTAAAGTCTCTGTTTGCTAGAATGGGAAAAGTATTGCCTTCGGAGACTGCAGCCCGGGCATGTGTTGCTAAATTGGCATCCCAAAAAGAGGAACAAATTCAAGAATTACTTCGTGACAAAAAAAATTTTTGGATTGTGCATGAAGCAGAGGTTGCTAAACAAAAGTATATCAGTGTGCTTGTATATTAGTGAGCTTAGATGCTCCAAATCAGACATTCCTCGTTAATTGCCATCCACTTGACAGCGGTCGCACTGTTAATAGCAGTATTACTCTGCACACTATGGATGACATATTGCGACAACTTAAATTAAAACGCGAGAACTTTTCATTGTTCTTGACTGATACTTGGCTTGGCTGCTCGGTACGTGTCTTCGGTTGGAAAGACATTAGAGGAATTATACCCTTCTTTGATGCATGTCACCTGCGTTGCGCACTTAATCACTGCGCTATGCGTGTGCGTGCTCATTTTAAAAATATTGATGAAGTAATAGCAACGATCAAGGCAGCAACAATCAAAAACAAAGATCGCAAGAAAGATTTTCATGATGCTGGTCTGCCATCTCCTCCTGACCCTGTAATTACAAGATGAGCAACTTGGCTTAGAGCTGCCTTATATTATAGTGAGAACCTTCCAGCTGTTCGTACCATTGTCAACAATTACACAAGTGCAGGCCTCTTAATCAGCAGAGCAAAAGACGCTATCAATGAGGAAGGTTTGGTGTCGGACTTGGTTAAAATAAATCAATACCGGAGTCTAGCAGCCAACGTAGAGTTCTTAGAAGGAAGTGCCTGCACAATAACCAAAGCATACGGACTGCTGAAGAATATGCAATTCGATGATGATCCTTGCGCAATTAAAGACTACATTAACAAACGACTATCCAACTCTGATTTAGAAACAATAATAAACTGTACCAACTTGACAATTGACCCAACAAGCTACGCACTATCGCAAAAAGCCCAGCCAATCTCTGCTGCTGTTGAGAGGTCGTTTTCCATGCTCAATAAATTACTGAAAAAAGACAGAAATTTTGATGTTAAGAACGTAAAAAAATATATGATGTTGTATTACAATAAAACGTCCTTGTAATTATACTGCGTGGCTTTTGTTAAAAAAATCATAGACATATTGTTAGTGTGCAGTAGAGTTGCGATAGCAACGCAATTTTTGTATCACACACTAATTGATACCGGTACACACAATGGCTCGTTATCTTAGGTTTTACCGTCATGCGTCGCTTTGTTGCATTAGCTTCAACACTGAGTAACTGAGAAAATGTTCGAAGTAGGCTACCTTTTTCTTGAAAAACTTATGTAAATTGCAGATTATAAAATAAAATTAATTAATAAAGTGCAACAAGACATAAATAATACGCGGAAGCGATTAAGTCAAAATAAAGTCAAAATTTTACTAAAATAAAGTCAAAAATATATTTTTTTAGGTCAAAAAAATGGCCCTACTTATAACTCTACATACCTTTCTCACCTACTGAAGAACACTACTGCCTACAAGAAATCAATTTTTGAAAAACGATCAGCGTAAAAAAACTTGACTAAAGCAGAAATTGATTATGGTTGGTGACGTCACCCCCATACCCCAAAATTTTCTCATCGGTTTTAGACGATTTACAAAATTGACCTTCATGAGAAGCTGGGGGACTGTTCCCCCTCAGTCCCCCCGTGGCGCCGCCCCCGCATGAATCGAATCCCGAGTCTATCGTTGCAGAAGCACACTCTCTATCCACTCGGCCATCTGAGCTGTAATAATTTCTTTTGGTTTACCATTTTGCCACCTTCTGAGCTCATCGGCAAGTGCGCAGTTGACACTTTAACGTTTGAGAACGCTATACTTTTACTTGAGTAGTTTTTAAATGACCACTTATTTGCTTTTACTGAAATACTTTTTTTAGTCAATACGTTCAACTTTACTTCGAGTAGTTTTGCCGTCAGTAACAATACTTTTACTGAAGTACAGTTTCAAAATACTTTTTACACCACTGCGGCGTAAGGCTTACCGCTATTCAAGAGAGGTTTAAAACTATGGAAAAAATTCTATACATCAAAAACATTTTTGAAAATGTCTAGTGAGAGGACGCATACTCCTCATCCTAACCCCTTGGATCCGTCCCTGGCCATAATCTACCGCAAAAAAAAAAATTATGCCAACAACTTCTTGTAACTTCAAACCTGTAACCCCAGATAGGGAGGCCAACAGATGCTACACCTTGCCTAGGGGTGATCCGGGAGCAGCGACAGTTAAGAGATAGCTTCATTACGTCTCAAGGAACGAATCCCTGTCGCAGAATGTCGTTTTATGTCAGTACCCAAGACAAGGCTACAACTAGAGATGGCACGGACCGCTAAAAGACCCGCCAACGAGCCGTTAACCGGTCTTTTTACTGGTCCGCTAACGGCCAGTCACACAGAAGTCCTAGAACCTTTGTCTATCTTTGTTTATTACTGGGCCGCTAATGAGCCGCTAACACTTTTTAAGTCCCTTTAAGTTTGATTAATGGGATTAAAGGTTCATAAAAAGCATGGTCTTTGGGTGGGCTGGGCTTTATTTTTGGTATAAATTGCCGGGCCGGTTACTGTTTCTGGGCTAAAGGTTTCGGGCCGTGGGCGGTCCGGGCCTGAAAAAAGTCAGCCCGAGCCATCTCTAGCTACAGCGATAAGTAAGCTACAACGAATCATTGTCAGTCGGTCACAATTAAGACTGCACTTCACGCAAAAAGCTTTAATTTTGTTGATGATAGTCAATTTTGTTGCCTACTATGGTCAAAGGGTGGTAGGGGCGTAGGGCCATGGCACGGTGCCCCCCCCTGGGTAAGTCCTTGCCTGCCTACACCGAGACGATCGAATGATATAACTTAAGTAGGCTAGTGGTAACTGAAAATATTTCGGGGGGGGGGAGGCAATTGCCCCCTGAGCCCCCATTGGCAGCAAATGTTGGAAGATGGCGATGTGCAACGAAGCATGAAATATTTTTCCATTCCTTTTTAACTGATCTCATGTGATTATGATTTCGTTCCCAAGTTCAATGGACAATTGGACAGTCGAAACAAAGGTTCCTGCACTTCTGTGTGACTAGGCTATCGGGTTGGCCCAAAGTTCAATTTGTTTATTTTTGCTTTGGAAAGTGTAGCTGTAAATTAGTGATCAAGGTCGTAGCTTTAATAGAAGATAACAAGGCCGTAGCCATAGGCTAATAGCTGAATAGATTAACTGATCGCATAGACCAAGATGGTTGACTGGTGTAGCTGTCAGGCTGTGTGCCGGTGGTGCAGTGCCCTCTGGCCTGTGCCAGTAGACTGTCGGTACGGTACCAGTAGTTAATGGTACTAGGCTAGTCTATCTAGAGATGTCGTTACAGTATCTAGACTAGCTGCTACATGTTCACTTACGGTACTATATATTTACTGATACTTATCTCTATCAATTAACTGACTACCGCTAACTTGGCCATTGGCTGTTTTGTGTTTCCACTGGTGAACTGGTGATGATTTTAAGTTTTCATTTTGCATTACTAATCTAGTCTAGCTGGCTCAGTTGGTCAGTGCCCAGCGCTAAGCAGGCTTGTAAATGTTACCGGTACTGCTTATAAGTTTCTAAAACTTCAAATATATAAATCAAAGTTGCAAATGCATTTGGCTTTTACCGTAGTGATTACCTCTTTCATTTGCAAAACCAATCTTCCATTGCACAGTGCACAATCATGTACTGGTACCATCAATCAGTTTGCAGCAAAACAAAGCTTTCTGCTTGCAGAGTCATGATGCTGTGATATAGGCAGTTGCTATGTCGTTTATTTGTTTTGACTTCTGACAGTCTGGTTTTTGGTTTGAACATTTGTTTTTGAACAAAATAGATTATGAATAATTTTTTTGCTGTTTTGTGGCACCATTAACTGTCATTACCAGTATGTATGTGGGCAACAGCTATACTAATTTATAATGTGTCATGCGAAATTAATAACTACAAATTTACTTCTATATAGTTGGCACCTGAATCAACAAATTTATCAAAAATGTCACTCTATGAGATAACTCGTGATTGAAAACGATCCGTTGCTCATTTACACAGCTATTATGGGTAAATTTTTAAGTGTTTTACTTGAGTGGGCACTTGCATTATGCAAGTAAAACGTTATTTAGAAAAAATAATTCAACAAATTTGTCAAAAAATGTCAGTCTACGAGATAACTCCTGATTGAAAACAACCTGTTTCTAAATTACAGTGGACAACTGTCATGGGTGAATTCTTGAAGTGTTTTACCTGAGTGGGCACCTTTATTACAATAATTGTGAAATCTATTGCAAGTAAAATGTTAGTTTAAAAAAAATCGTTTTGTTCTCTTTTAAATAACTGAAGTTATTTTCAAATTATATTGAACTGAAAATTCAACAGAAATTGTGGAAGACTGCGAAGTGAGCTTGCGCTTTTTGAGTCAGCAGCCACCCGTTACATATGTGAAATGCGATTGGCTCCAGTCGCAAATCAAACCCGTCACGTAGGATCTGTCACTTGCGTGCAGCATCACCAAATTGAGATCTTATCAGATGATTGAGATATGTTATCAGGTGTTTCTATTTTTGGCGGCTATTGCTCATATCAAAAGTGCTGAAGTGATTTTCGTGTTGTGCTATAGATGCCAAAGGGTCGATGTTATGCGTTAAAACCACCAAAATACTCGTAGATATTCTTGTAGTGGCTTTTAATAAAGGCAGAGGCTAAGGTTACTTGACCGTAACATTTGCTTTTTGGTTTATTTTATTATCCCTTCACGCTTCCCTGATTGTACAAGAGCGTGACGAAGTAATAAAATAAACTAAAGAGGCAAATGTTACGGTCACGTAACTTTAGCCACTTCCTTTAATAAACAACGTGGATACTCCAGAGAACCAGAGAACAAACACTACACTACGAGTTATCTCATAGTTGGCAGTCTGCGTGTTAACAGGCTACTTAAATATTGAAAAAAACAATCAAAATTTCTATATAATAAATTACCAACTATTCTGAAGTGGTCACTGGTCAGTCATCCCAACCTGGTACCATGTCAGTAATGCATTGTGGGAAACATACCTGTAGAAAGATTTCAGGTTTGATCATGCATGGTAAATTTGATTTTTTTTTGCTTAATCTGCTGTGTTAGGTATAAGTCAAGTTACTTCATTTATTATCCATTATACAAATGTAGTCATAGAACTTTCTGTTATCTAGTTTTGTCAGTCTGTTGCATTTAAAGCTGAATTTTGTTTATTGTTACAACCTACTTTCTGCTACTTTCATTAGTATTTGCGTTCTACAATGTCATCAATGTTTTGTTCTATGTTTTTTGCGTTCTTATTCATTGTTTTGAACTGCATCTTTCAATCTATGTTCAGCTAAATTTGCTCTGACACAGACAACACAAGCCTGGTTACTTGGGTGCAAAGCAGTTCTAATCCAATCGTAAAGGTTACCCAGAAAACAGTAGCCTAAATTATGTCAATCCAAGTACTGGTCGTTGCTATTTGTAGTTAGACTTCTAGCTTATTACAATTTTTTGCTTTATTTGATCGACCAACCTTAAGCTAGAATAATTATGCTAGGATCATTTATGCATTTCAGCGATTATACTGCTTCATAAATAATGTCTTGCATACAGTGATGGGCACGATAAACCTTTCTGAAGCAAAGGGTTATGGATAATAATTGATCATTTTAAAAAAAATCTGGGCGATATTGGTAATTGATAAATCTCAATTTCTTAATTAAAGCGATATCAGTAATTGATAAATCATTGCCAATAAATGTTGCGGTAGATTTTCAATGTGTTTGACAAAGCTTTTTTTTTGTATTGCAAAAAAGTTTTTCTAGATTTTTCAAGAAAAGAGAGGGCTTCACACACTCTTTTAAATTGATACAATTAAGAGTTTGTGGACACTGTGTATTTTTTTTCCATAGCACCAACTCGCTAATTTTGAACGCTGTGTGCATGAAGAATCGTTTTTTGCGATAAATATAGGTGATAACAAAATATATATATTACTACAGCGATATCGGTAATTGATAAATCAAAACTATTTTGAGCAATAACAATGATCGCCGATAAACTATCCAGATAAATACACATTTCTGCTGGCATGTTGCCACAATAATTTATATATATGAAATATATTGCATACCAGTACTGGTTATGTCTTACAACATCATATTTCATTTTCAATTACTGTTGCGATGACAGTTAGTGTTGGTATCCTGCCTCATGATCTTTAATAAAAATACAATTTTATACTTCAGGTTTAAGCTTAGCTATTTTGCCATAAGCCATCATATAGCGAGTATATTGACTGTGTGCAAATTACGACAGCAACACGTTATGTCATTTGGAAGAGGAGATTTAACTGGTAATGGAGGGTTTGATGATTTTTCACCCAACCCCAACTCTTACCAAAACTATAACCAATCCTCTCAATATACAAGGCTGTCTCAGACTATTGGAAGCAATATTGATAAGATATCTCAATTTGGTAAGATGTCTTTTTAGACTGGTTATGCTGTGCAAATTTGAAACATTTCACTTTTTTAGGTGTACTGCTTGTGTCATTCTTTAAGTTTCTGTAAAAAATGTTAATAGAACGTTCAAGATACTAGCATTTTTTGTCCATTTTCTTGTCAGAAACATTCACAATTTGTAAAATGGTAAAAAGATCTCTTATAACTGTGTCCAAATTCGGTTAATGACAATTGCGTACCAGTAGGCTGTTTTTCATTGCAAATAGTTTGTTGATATCACAACCTTTATTTTTTGTAACGATGATGAACTAGGATGCAAGTTACAAAAAGCCCACAGATTTTTGATGCAACAGTAAATGAATGTGTGAACTTTTGGATGAAAAACTTCAAAAATGAATTCTTGAGAGTCTTTTACCCCAAGGCTTTTCGCTTAAAAATGTATATATATCTCAAGATTAGCTTGAGAAAAAAAATATTGGCCTTCCCGCTAAATTGCTTTGACACTTCTGTTTTACAACATGAAAGTGGAAAGAGATATAAGTTTATACAACCTTCTCCAATACTTAATGTCTAAGTTAACATCAATCTACTCTGAGCAAAATTACTTTTGTCTGAAAGCGATATTTGCATAGACTATATATGTTATTTGTTTATTGTGTGTTATATGAAAGAATATTTTTAAAACTTTGATCGATTTTTTCTAGTACGTGAAATTAATCGCATGGTCAGTCAGCTGGGGACAAATCAAGACAATCCACAGCTAAGAGAGCGGTTGTAAGTTATTGTCCCCTCTAAGTTTATGAAACTGTTCAAACCAGACATGGGGTATTCGAATACTGTTATTGAATACTGTTCAAACCAGACATCGGGTTGGAGTCGGGGTATTGGGGTCGAAGGGTTGTAGTTGGCTTGAAATTACCATAAAAATCTTGTAGTTTCTTGTGCTGTTTTCAACTACCTTGTAGTTCCTTGTAGTGTATTCAGCTACTATGTACTTGGTTTAAAAGTACCTTGTGGTTCCTTGTGGTGTTTTCAACTGCCTTGTAATGGCTATAAAAGTACCTTGTAGTTCCTTGTAGTGTTTTCAACTACCTTGTAGTTGGTTTAAAAATACCGGTACCTTGTAGTTCCTTGTAGTGTTTTCAGCTACTTTGTACTTGGTTTCAAAATACCTTGTAGTTCCTTGTGGTGTTTTCAACTACCTTGTAATAGCCATAAAAGTACCTTGTAGTTCTTGTAGTGTTTTCAACTACCTTGTAGTTGGTTTAAAAGTTCCTGATAGTGTTTTCAGCTACTTTGTACGTGGTTTAAAAGTACCTTGTAGTTCCTTGTGCTATTTTCAACTACCTTGTAGTTGGTTTACAAGTACCTTGTAGTTCCCTGTGGTGTTTTCAACTACCTTGTAATAGCTAGAAAAGTATCTTGTAGTTCCTTGTAGTGTTTTCAAGCATTTTGAAGGTTTAAAAGTACCTTGTAGTTTCTTGCGGTGTTTAGTAGGACCCGTCAAATGCGCGAAAACATTCACTGAAAAACTACATTTAAACTGTTAAAAAACTGTTAGTAATTTTAAACATTCGTAGTTTATGAGGAACAGTTTTTACAACCTCTGCAATGTCAAATATGGTATTGCTGAGCGTAACTATTTGTCACTTCGATGTATTAAGCTTCAATTTTTTTCCGTATTGGTATCGATTTCGGTATGGGAGGTCTGAGGTTTGATTCCCAGGCTTTTCAAATTGGACACAGTGTCACCTGCGACTCGCCACCTCGGCAACGTTTCTTTTCCGTGGTTCGAAGCTGCGTAAGGTTGGCCTGGAAGATTAGCCGCGCCCCTCGTTTACATACTTGACGTAATACGCGACAATAATAAAGATATATTTTGAAAACTTATTTGCGCTTCCTAATGACGCTAAAACGTGTTAATTGCGTCATGATTTCGCATATTCATAAAAATAATTTTTGCGTGAAATGTTTCTAAATTTGATTGAAATATCTTTGATTTGAAATCGAAATTTGTTTTTATTTACTGTAAAATGTCACCTTCATTACTTATGTTACAAACTTATCTCATCTCCACGTCGCTACAGTTCACGTAAAAAATTTTGGGTAATCGCTATACCATTTACAGAGCTCTGCTGTATTTTTACTAACCCCCTTTAAACTAAACCTATAAATTTCAACAACAAAAAAATCCCCCCCCAAAAAAGCGAAAAATCACATGTGCCAAGTTTACAACGTTATGAATAGAGATATAATAGAGCTGGCCCTATCTGTCCTGGCGCCTAAACGTCCTGGCGCCTAACCGTCTTGGCGACTAACCGCTCGCGACTCACCGTCCGCGCCTAAAAGTCGTGGACCGACGAATTTTTAGTATTGGAGGTAAAATTTTTCGTCCTGCTCGATGTTGTCTCTTTGACAATCTCTTTCAAGAACTCATGTTTATCAAACTGAACAGATTGTTCACAGAAAAGTAACACTTTGGTTTTTGGTTTGACAAGTGTTACCTTTAAAATATTGTGGCGTCACTTTTTATTTTCTAAAACACTGTTTTCAAGGAAAAGTATTCAGGAATGTGTTCGTGAATACTTTTGAAAGTATTCGTATTCGCCTTCGAATACATTTCAATTTAGTGTATTCGTATTCACCTAAACTTAACATATTCGTATTCAAATACATTTGGGCTGTATTCACCCCATGTCTGGTTCAAACGATGTCAAGTATTTGTCAGTGTAAGATTTAAAAAATATGACAAATCGATTTTATGGTGTGTGAAAAATGTGATTTGCAAGTAGTAGGTTATAACACGTTATGAGCTGAAGATTGATCGTAATAGATATTCCTTAAACTGTAACTTAAAAAACGTGGCCTGGCAGCAAGCTTGTTGACTTAGCCGTTAGCGCATATTTAGTGCTAGCTGAGATAATTATCTTCTTGTTAATTTTAATCACCTAGTAACTATATAAATTTTAACTGTTTAGGCACCAACGACAACATTATACAAATCAATTGTCGAAAGACACAGCTCAACTTTTGAAGGATGTAAAAGCACTACCACTCGCTGATGCGACTTCAGAACAGGTACACATACCTGTATTTTGAATTTTATTTAATCGTTAAGTATTTATATATTTTTGTTGAAGAATGCGAATTTAGGTTGTATTACTTTTGAATGCACATGTTCGTCGTTGTGTTTAATTAATTTATAATTACTGCCGAGTTTGCTGTGTTCGCGAAATATGCTGCCGATAGTGATTACTTTGATTGACAATGTCACATTATCAGTAGTTGTTCATGTTCATTTTAAATAAAACAATGTTTCAACGCTTTTTGTTTTGTTAAATATGACTACCAGTGTTGTGTAAACAGTGATTATCAAAATATTGCTTACTATTATTGTCATCGTATTGATCTTTCTTCTATTGCTTTGTGCTGTGTGGGCTACCGTACTTTTTGTAACTTGTTTGTTAGATATCTGAAACTATTGCTTTATGTGCTTGTATGAAAAAATTTAAAGAAATAAAATGCGCCAAAAGCTACCGGTATTACGAATTGTTGAATAAAAATCATTTTATCTTCAATTTTGTATCTTTAATATCCAACAGTATCAAACCAAATACTCTATAAGCAATACCCAATTTCTATGTTTTTTAACGGAATATTGGTGTTTCTGTCAAGCATACGAAGTATGCTAATGATCCTTATTGCAACCTGTATGTATCATGATTATAGCAGAGATGCTTTTTTTGCTTGGCAGCGACATCGCAAAACTCAAACCGAGCGGCTCATGAGCGATTTTAGTGACGTTT